>JAJOOS010008345.1:0-53046 GCA_029582725.1 Solanum chiquidenum
GGCCAATCAAGTCACATCTTAGTTCACAATTTAGGAAGAAAGGGAAACCACCAAGAGAGTTTTTCATCAAAAACCACCAATACTACAACAATCTAACCATAAACCATCATAATTAATCACAATAGATCATAATTGAACAATGGAAATCGTTTTGGAAGAAGACCCATGTTTAGAGTAAAACCCTAGATTTTGGAAGTCTTAAAAACACACTTTGAAGGGACTTCTTGGGGGATAGATACCCAAGAATGAAGAGCATCCATACCTTAAAGTTGGAATCCTCACGAAATTGGAGTGAAATCTTGGAGCTTGAACCCTAATCTTGACCTTCTTCTTTGTTCTTCAGTGGAGTTTAGAGAGAGAATATTTTTGGGAGGGAAGTGGGTTGAGTTTTTGATCTAGAGAGTTATGAGGAGTTTTTAAGTGAAGTTTAATAGTTAAAAAGTACTTATACTAGTCTAAAATAACAAAATATAACCGCCCCCCCCCCACCCTTACTTAATTAATTAGAATTTTATTAAAATGTTTGAGCCTTGGCCGATTTTATTGACAGCATCACGGGCATCATCCACGAGACCCCACCTACGGGGTGTGAACTAATCCACGGATCATACTGGTCACTCGTGGATTGGGGTTGAGTAACCTATGATTCGTAGGTTGAGTCTCGTGATCTATGTTGTTTTTGACAGCTTTTGAGCAACCCCATTGGTCCTCCCCAAGGACCCTTGGGGGGGTCCTTGGGGGGCTCATGCCTTGACGTCTAGGGACTATAAACTTAGTACTAAATTAAGGAGGTCATTTTACGACTATTATCTTGATGTTAACCCTATTTAGGACACTAAATTAATTGTTAGGCTCTAGCTTAGGTCATTAGATTTTCAGGGTGTTACATATATTTCAGCATTCAGTCTCAGTATGTCATGTTCAGGATTAGTACTTGATCAGTGCATTTAGCTCAGCCTTCAGTATATTTCAGCATTGACATTCAAATCATATTATGTTATTGCTCAGTATATTTTGTTCAATTATGTTTTTTATTCAGCTATACTCTATATCCTGCATGCTCAGTACATTCCAAGTACTGACGCATACTCTGTGCTACATCCTTTCATGATGTAGGTTCAGGTACTCAGTATCTAGCTCACGCATAGATCGGTTCCTGATCTCCAGTTCAGCAGCTTCAGTGGTGAGTCCTCATACTTCGAGGACAATAGACATTCTTTACACTTTAGTCTTTTTATTTAGTTTTCAGTTTTGCTAGAATTAGTTGGGGGCATGTCCCAGTAACTCTAGTCTGTTAGAGGCATTTTCAGACATACTATTAGATTCAGTTTTAGTTTTGAGTTTGATCCTCCAGTGGTTATTAAACTCATAGTCTTTTATATACAAAGATTAGTATTCAGTATTCCCCACTTTCATTTAATTATGGTTTTAAGCTTCCGCATAGTATACTTTATTCAGTAATCTTTTAGTATACTTATGATACGCCAGCTCAGGGTTAGCTTGGGGTCACTCGTGATCCTTCCCGTGTTTACGTCCAGGGGGTAGCCTCAAGGCGTGACAAGTATAAAAAAAATAACGTCCAAACCACACAAGGTATAAAGCCGCAATAAACCTCACTCCAAGAGAGTAGAGACTAACCTAGAATCCACATATTCCTTGACCAAGGCCTCGGGCCCAAACATACTCCAACCAACTCCACAACAAAAACATAAGAAGAACTCTATTCATGAAGCAGAGGGATATATGAAGAATCAAGCATCTCGAAGAGTAACTCAAAAACAATCACATCTTCGTGAAGATACCATCCAAAGGAACAAACCACAACTAACTCGACTTTACGGCGTTAATAAGCATCAAAGGATCCAAGTATATCCATGAGATAGGGGTAACGTCATGTTTACAAGCCTAAACCGGATGAGTTCTCACAATACCAAAGCAACACTATATGGTCCCCGCACTGGCGGAGGATACCAAACCATAAAAAGTCTTACCATAGGAACTAGACTAACTAAAGATTAGCAAGACTCATTCTAAGGCACATAGATATAAATTTGTCTAAAGGTTAAACACCAACTCTAAAGAGGATAACAACAGTAAACTAAGGCATAAGCTAGATATTACCAGCCTAAACTAAGGATTTCACGATAATATCTAGTGTAAGGCTTTTATGGGAAACAAGAAAATAATAATAAGGAAGGAAAACTTAAACCCTATACATACAATCCTAACCCAAATAGAATTTATGTTAAACATTATCTCATGAAGCACAATATAAAATAAAAATAGATTGTAGCCAATTTTGCTCACTTTGAATTCACTACACATGAGCTTTACACTTTTGAAGTACCTCTGATCACCTCCACGCTATCAAAATATCGATCACAGCATCAATACGGATGTTTAGATAGCAAAATTGAAATAATTAGAAATTGACTGAAAAACTAAGACAAAACGGGAATGTGAGACCCGTGCTGGGAATCTCGAAATTAACTCCGTCAAAAAGGACCAAGTAGCCTGAGTAAATTATGCCCCAAACATGGGCACATTTTGAGCTTGGTAATGGGCTAAAACAGCCCATGCAACAATTGAAACAAAAAGCACCAATTAAGGAGCTAGGCAGCCCCTTCGGGACAGAAATTACCTCCTCTCATAGCTCCCCTCACTTCCCAAATTGTTGAAGAATGTAGCCACACATAACCTGAAACAATGCAACTAAAATCATACAGTTCGGAGCTCCCTAGCTCATGAATTCGAGTTGGAAGAATTGGAACAAAAGCTGAAAATGGACTAGTCTTTAATTAAATGACCAAGAAGAGTCTTCCATGAATGTGGGCCCCATGGTCGCGATCATGGTGGTCAATTGGGCCTGGTTGATCCAGATCATTCATCACAAATGCATAAGCCCTCCCGCGAATGAAGAGGGTCGAGGCGACTCCTCTCTGCGATCACAGAGACCATGATGTGAACGTGATGCACAAGTTGTAAGTTGAGCGATCACGACATCAATCTCGTGAACATAAAGGCCAAGAGTAGTGGCCTCCAGGAACGCAGAAATAGGCACGTAAACATGAAGAGGAATAGGTGATGCACCAGCTGGTAAATCATCAGTTGAACTTTAAGAGTTGGAAAGGCTTTGACGAGTGCTCGAGATTCGTTCAGAACCCCATGCATGCAAATGAAATATGCTACCCCACCAAATTTGGCATTCCGGACTCAACGGGTATGTTGAAACTTCTAACCATGCTCATCTCGATAAAAGTGGATCACTCACCCAAGTTCCATTTTAATCTAAATTCTATAAGGGGGCTCAAAATGAGCCTAGAAGTCTTGGGATCCGCACAAAAGGTCTTGCTAGACCAAACTCGATGTTTCAAAGCTAATGAAATCATCATATTTGCATTATGAGGTCA
This sequence comes from Solanum chiquidenum, assembly GCA_029582725.1. Classification (NCBI taxonomy): domain Eukaryota; kingdom Viridiplantae; phylum Streptophyta; class Magnoliopsida; order Solanales; family Solanaceae; genus Solanum; species Solanum chiquidenum. Next base: position 3,411 of record JAJOOS010008345.1, read on the forward strand.
TCTTCCTAAACTTTTGACCAAAGTCAATCATTCAAGTTTCAATGGCTCCAAAATATGAAAACGTGCACAAATACAAATGGATGGCCAAGTGACCGAACTATCAGTTTCAGCAAGTTATAAATTACTTGGGCCGCTACCGGAAAGCTCTTAATGTTGAAAATATCAAAAAACAATGAAAATACCTTAGAGGGTCATTACAATTTACAAGTGCACAGCATGGGAACATCTGGACAATTGGTTCTTTATGTGAGGTGATTCTCAAATAAGTTTTCTTGATTTCTTTTGTTCATATACATTTCTACCCATTCTTTTGGAGAGCTTCTGTATGTAGATATGTCGAGCAGGCACCTAAATTATCTTAAAGTCGAAGTTGGTTATAGAATATTGTTTGATTAGCTTGTATGAGACTATCAACGAGATTGTTTTAACCAAGAACTATGTTTATGTCACTACACCCCAGGGTGTGGCCTGGTTGTAAATGAAGTGGGTTGAACACCTTGTTCGAGTCGTAGGATTAAGATATTTGGTATTTGTTGCTAGTAGGAGATGGCAAGTATCTTGTGGAATTAATCAAGATGCGTGCAAACTGGCCTAGACAATACGATTATCGGAAAAAAGGTATGTCTATGCCACTGTTTCAAATAACTTCAAAAGCAATGGTGAAGGGAAGGTATCCTATTGCTCGAACAAGTAATAATGATGGTTACAACCATATAACATATAATCACCTCGGCAATCAAAATATATAAACTTAATAAGGAAGCACAAACACACAAAAGCTACAAATACATCAAGTAATGCTCATATGCTTTGGTATTCTTGGATGACAATCCATCATTTCATAGTAATAAACTTTCTCTTCTATAATATTGGTATCCGTATTTATGTCTGTCACACCATTGGTAAGACAGCCTCATATTTTGACTTTACCCATATATTTTGCTTTTAATTTTTAATTAGCAAAAAATGTCCCTTAGTGAAGTCTGGAAAGTCTTAACATACCTCGAATGTCAAATGACGTGTCACAAATCTTCAAGATTTATCTTTTCATTACATAAAGCTTCAAAATATTTTCACTCTAGCAAATATCAATTATTTGTAAGCACACGGGTTTGTAGACACCCGTACTGTTATATTTCTATCCTAGACCCCAAAAGTCACCCAAAATATTAAAATCCAAAATCACAAAGACACAACTAAAATTTTCTGTAAAAATATTAACATAACTCTCAATCCTAGCTAATCAATAGAGTCCATAACACCCACAATTACATCATTGTTTTTCCTAATGATTAATCCATCATTTACTTGTCATTTGTTCATAATTTATTTTTCCAATTAACTATTACAAATTTCCAACATATATCACATAGAGCATCAATATTCCTTGTCCTTAAATAGATTTTATATTCTTTATTGTTCAAATCTTCCAATGAAATTGCATTTACAATTGAACCTCCCAATTATTTTCCTAATCATTGGCCAATCATCAAGGTCAATTTACTTAACTCAATTTTCAACCAAAAAAATTAATTCAACGCATCCACAATTCTCTCTTTTGACCACCTAATAATATAATACTTATTATCCATCCATGCAATAATCAACAAAAAGTTAGACTGAAAAAAACAATTTCTTACATGAAGTCCTAGGTTTTTTTTGTGAATTGGGTGTGGATGGAGCAGTTATTTTGTATAATAATCAAAATAATACTAGGTCCTATTAACTTACTCTAACACATGAGTCAAGTGGTATAGAATATTAAATAAATTATGGACTTGGTCATTAATCACTAAGTAAATCAATTATTTAAACTAATACTCATTAATTAAATAATTTTTGTTAAACAAATACTTTAAAATTCTCATTTAAATTTACAGAAAGACACTTTTATGAAAAAAGAAGTCCTAGTGATCAAAAAGTCGGTGTTGAGGGAGGAGTATTAAGAATTCATCACCAACTTAATTAATATGTAAGACATTTCAAAGAAGGATCTAGAATATTCAAGAGTTGTAAAGAAATAAAGGAAGATATGTAGCATGAGTATTCTAGAGAGAAAGGACTAGAAATATTCTAGAAAGGGTAGTTCTAGAATTAAGTAGTTGGATGAACATTCTAGAATAGAGTAGAAAATATCCTTCGATAAATTTTTCCATTGCCACCTATAAATAGAGGTGGTTCATTCGTGTTGTAACCACCCAAGTAAGTAATCAACCAAGTAAGAAAGTAAGAAAGAGAGCAAACAACAAGTGAGTGAGAAACAAGAGAGAGTTGCTAGAGTGTGAGTGCAAGAAATATTGTGTGTAAGATTGAAGTGGGTCTTTACTTTGATATAATAAAATTCAAGTTGTGGAAAATTGATTGTATGCGTCTCCAACCAACAATATCCAACAAGTGGTATCAGATCTTAGTGGATAAGATCAAGGTAGAAACTCAAAAAAGATCTTGCAAGCTATTGTCGGAGGCTACAAGTAGCGAGGCACTTATCAAAGGCAGATTTTGCAAGCACTCTCAATAGCTACTTGAGTTATTCCCCTTTTTTGGATTGTTGAACTCTTCATGATTCCTTTGTTTCTTAAGTATGGGTTAGCATGTTATGTTTTTATTGTTGATCCAGTTTGTATATTGTTGGGCTCGAGGCCTTGATCGAGGACCAGCTGGATAGTATTGGTATGGTTGTCTAGCTTATTAGTTGTTATTATTTGAATGTTGGTGATGGGATGAATTGCATTGATACTTTTCCACGTGTTTTGTAGCACGATCCCAGTTCACGCATTATATTTTATCTACTGTTTTCAAGAAAACTTGTTTTCACACTTTACTCTTTTAAAACTAATTTTGATGGGAATCATACCACCTGGATCTCTTTTACAAAGTGATTTCTGAGAAATTAGACACATCTGGATGCAGTTACTTTTTACTTGATTAGTCGGCACATTAATGCCTTCTTTTAGACTGATTTGGCTAATTTTAAGACCGACGGTTAGTCCTAGCAGGCATCGACGGGGTTCAGAGAGGGGGTTTCTAAGGTCTCGATCCACGGCCCATGGTCTGAGCTACGATTCGTGGGTCCGGCCGTGGGTCGACCCTTAGATAATTTTCTAGAATTTTTTTTGGAAAGGGTTACAGGTGGCCATCAACGAATCCCACCTATGGTTCGTGGGTCACCCTACAGTCCGTAGGTGGTGGCCATTGTTGGCATCTGCCACTTCTGAAATTTGTATTCTGGTCTGTCTAGGATATGGGGTGTTACATTATCTCCCCCTTGAGAACATTCATCCTCGAATGAAGACTAAACTAGCTGAATATGGAGGGAAAGAGCTGTAAACCCTACCACTCAGTACTGGAAACTGAAATCTGACTGAACTAAGTTCCAAGAACATGCAAATACGCTGAAAATGCAAGTATAAACTGAAGGAACATGATACTAAGACTGAATCTACGCATGAGTAACTGAAAGACTGGAGAGGAACTATTACCTCAAGCTTGAATGGAATCGGGAGGGAAGAGATGAGGATACTTGGTCTCCATGGCTGCTTCTGCTTCCCAAGTAGCTCCCTCTACGGACTGACTCCTTCATAAAACCTTCACTGACGCGACTTCTTTGTTTCTCAACCTTCGAACCTGACGATCGAAAATCTCAACTGGAACATCCGCATAAGTGAGACTATCATTCACAGCCACACTTTCCAAAGGTACTATGGATGTTGCATCACCCACACACTTCTTCAACAACGAAATGTGGAAGATCGGATGCACTGCTGCTAGTTCTGCTGGTAACTCTAACTCATAAGCCATTTTTACAATTCTTTTCAAAATCCTATAAGGGCCAACATATCTAGGCCTGAGCTTTCCTTTCTTACCAAATCTCATCACCCCCTTCATAGGTGACACTTTCAGGAAAATCCAATCATCAGTTTGGAACTCCAAGTACATCTTCATAGGACTTCTGACGACTCTGAGTTGTCTTAAGTCTATCCCTGATGAGCTGAACTTTTTCCATATCGTCATGAACTGAATTTGGCCCTATCAAGGCTGCTTCACCTACTTCAAACCAACCAACTGGAGATCTGCACTACGCCCATACAATGCCTCATAAAAGGCCATCTGAATGTTGGAATGGTAACTATTTTTGTAGGTGAATTCTATAAGAGGAAGGTGATCATCCCAACTACCCTGGAAGTCGATCACAAAAGCTCTCAACATGTACTCTAAGGTTTGAATGGTACGCTCTGCCTGACCATCCATTTGTGGATGAAATGTTGTGCTAAGATTAACTTGAGTACCAAGACCTTTCTGAAATAACTTCCATAAATGAGAGGTAAACTGAGGACCTCTATCTAAGATGATGGGCAAAGGAACCCCATACAACCTGACTATCTCATTAATGTAAAGCTTGGCATAGTCCTCCATCGAATCTATAGTCTTAACAGCCAAGAAATTAGCGGATTTAGTAACTCTGTCTACTATCACCCAAATGGAGTCATATTGTCTACAACTACGAGGTAAACCTGTAATGAAGTCTATGTTGATCACTTCCCACTTCCAAGTAAGAATGTTGATCTCTTGAGTCATACCTCCTGGTTTCTGATGTTCTACCTTCACTTGTTGATAATTAGGGTACTTAGCCACAAAATCTACTATATCCCTTTTCATGCCATTCCACCAAAAGACTTCCCGCAGATCACGGTAAATCTTGGTGGCACCTGGATGAATAGAATACCTCGAGTTATGGGTTTCTGTAAGGATCTGTTGTCTCAACTCACCAACCTTAGGAACATATAAACTACCCTAATAGCGAAGCACACCATCTCCCCCTTAGGAGTAAACCTCAACTCTCTGTTGATGGACTGCACCCTTCAGTTGAAGCAATATAGGATCACTGTCTTGTTTTTCCTTAACCTCCGCCACCAATGAAGATTTTGACCCATTCTAAATTGTACACCATCATCTGATATGCTCATGAGGTAAACTCCTAAGTGAGCAATCTAGTGAACATCATTCGCTAATTCCTTCCTTTCTTCCTCAACATGCGCTACACTACCCATAGATAGCCTACTAAGAGCATCTGCTACTACATTGGCCTTACCAGGATGGTAAATTACATTCATATCATAGTCCTTTGAGGAACTCAATCCATCTCCTCTGGCAAAGATTCAATTCTTTCTGGGTGAACACATATTGAAGGCTCTTATGGTCTGTGAACACGTCTACGTGAACACCATACAAGTAATGTCTCCAGATCTTAAAGGATAAAACCATTACTGCAAGCTCGAGGCCATGAGTTGGATAGTTCTTCCCATGCACCTTAAGTTGTCTAGAAGCATACGTTATAACCTTACCTCGCTGCATCAACACACAACCTAGGCCAACTCTGGAGGCATCACAATAGATAACATAACCGTCTGAACCCTCTGGTAGAGTCAAAACAGGATTTGTAGTCAACCTAGTTTTCAGTTCTGTGAAGCTTTTCCCACGATCATCTGACCAATGAAACATAACCTTTTTCTGACTCAACGTAGTCAATGGAGAGGCTATGGATGAAAATCCTTCCACGAACCTTCTGTAATAGCCAGCCAAACTCAAGAAGCTTTTGATATATGTAGGAGAGGTAGGTCTGGGCCATTGTTTCACTGCTACTATTTTCTGAGAATCCACTTGTATCCCTTCACTAGACATAATATGCCCAAGAAAAGCAACAGATTTCAACCAAAACTCATATTTGCTAAACTTAACAAATAATTGGCGATCTTTGAAAGTTTGCAGGACAACCCTCAAATGATTTGCATGTTCTTTCTCATTCCTAGAGTAAATAATGATATCATCAATAAAGACGAGAATGAACAAGTCCAAATATTGCTTGAATACTCTGTTTATCAAGTCCATGAAAGTTACAGGAGCGTTGGTTAGTCCAAATGACATAACTACAAATTCATAATAACCATACCGAGTTCTTAAGGATATTTTTAGGATGTCACTATCCCTGACTCTAAGCTGATGATAACCGAATCTGAGGTCTATCTTTGAGAAATGACTAGCACCCTGAAGTTGTTCAAACAAGTCATCAATCCTTGGGATAGGATACTTATTCTTAATTGTAACTTTGTTCAACTGCCGATAGTCAATGCACATCCTGAGAGAACCATCTTTATTTTTCACGAACAATACTGGTGCACCCCATGGGGAAATAATGGGTCTGATGAAGCCCTTATCTAGAAAGTATTTCAACTGCTCTTTTAATTCCTTAAGCTCAGCTGGAGCCATTCTGTAAGGAGGAATAGAAATAGGTTGGGTATCTGGAAGGAGATCAATTCCAAAGTTGATTTCCCTTTCGGAAGGAACTCCGGGAAAATCTTCTGGAAACACTTCTGGAAACTCATTAACTACAGGAACTAACTCCAGAGTTGGGGTTTCAAAGCTTGAATCCTTAACCCAAACTAGATGATAGAGACAACCCTTAGAAATCATCTTTCTAGCCTTAAGGTAAGAAATGAATCGACCCATAGGCACTGAGCTACTGCCCTTCCATTCTAAGATTGGATCGTCTAGAAACTGAAAACGAACTATCCTAGTTCTACAATCAACTGAGGTATAACAGGAATGTAACCTATCCATGCCTAGAATGATATCGAAGACTACCATTTCAAACTCTACAATATCTCCTAAGGTAACTTTCTGAGAGGCTATGACAAGGCAATTTATGTATACCCGTCTAGCTATAATTGGGTCACCGACTGGAGTAGAGACTGAGAAGGGTTTTGAAAGAGTTTCTGGACTAACACCAAATTTTACTACTATATATAGAATTACAAATAAAAGAGTAGCCCATGGATCTAACAAAGCATAAACATCTAAATGAAAGACTCGTAACGTACCAATGACCACATCAGGAGAATCTTTCTGGTCCTGGCGATCTTTAAGAGCATACGACTTGTTCTGGTGCTGACCGCCACCTGTACCAGATGAGTTAACCTGCTGAGTCAGGCGACCTGATGGTGCTGCTGAAGTTGTAGACTGAGCCCTACTATTATTGCCCTATTGACCCTGTTAGAAAAAGGACAATCCCTCAACCTGTGACTAGACTGACCAAACCCAAAGCATCCTTCCTTTCCTACAAGACACTCGCTCGGATGGTTCTTACCACACTTAGGACAAGTTGGGTAGGTTCTGGTGCCTCAAACACTTTCCTGAGACTTAGAGCCTGATACCTTCCCTTTCTGATCATGTTGGAACTTGGAGGATGGAACACTAGCTGATGAAGGTGCTGGAGCTGAAGAGTTTTGTTGAAACTGCGAGTGATTTCCACCACTCAATTTCTGTTGAGGATACTCATAGTTGCCTGTTCTAGCCTTTTTATTAACCTTAGCCTATTCCCTAAGCTTATCTCCCTCAACCTTCTGAGAATGAGTCATGAGCCTAGAGATGTTCATATTTTCCAGCTACATAGCATTCCTACACTCTATTTTCAGTAAGTCGGATACCCCATATAGAAACTTGTTCATTTGAGCCCTAGAATTAGCAACCATGTGAGGAGCATACCTAGAGAGTTGGGTGAACTTGAGTTCATACTTTTGGACTATCATGTTACCTGCCTCAAATTCATGAACTCCTAAGCTTTTGTCTCCCTCAACTCTCTTGGGAAGAACCTATCTAGAAAGGTCTCACTAAAGTATTCTCAAGTGATAGGAGTTGCATATATACCTCTGTTCTCTTTCCATTGAGTATACCAGATATGAGCTACATCATTAAGCTAATAGTATGCCAACTCTACCCTTGTCACTTGCATCACTCCAAAGATCTTCTTAACCTCATCTATGAAGTTTTGGGGATCCTCACCAATTTGTGATTCTAAGAACTCAAGCGTATTCATCCTAACAAAGTCACGAACCCTGGCTGCCGCAGATCCACCACTAGCACTTGCAGGAGTTGGAACCTGCTAGTTCTTTTGGTTAGTCACACTCTGAGCCAAAAGCTGAATGGCGTTCTGAAACTTGGCATTCGATACTTCCTGATCTGGGATTGGAGGAGTTGTATTAGCATTACGTGCATTCGCATTCCTTCCATAAGCTCTACGAGGAGGAATGATCTAAAACGCATAACAAAGGATTAGAATGAGAAAGTTGGATCATACCTTACGCACGATAAGAATATCAAGAAAGTGAATTTTTCCTAAAACATTTGTAGCCTCCCTTTCATTAGATATGTTGCACTTCACACCCATGAAAATGACTCTACTTAGTGCGGCTTTTCCAACATCCTGGGACTCTTAAATCTAGTGCTCTGATACCATTGGTCACGCTCCGAAGCTACCCCCCAGGATGCGGACATGGGACCTAGGATCACGAGTGACCCCAAGCTAACCCTGTTGGTATATCATAAGCATACTAAATAAACTGAAGTAAGAAAAAACTGTGCGGAAGCTAAATCATAAGATAAACTGAAATGAAATGATGGGGAAAACCCATAACTATCTGAATATATAAAAATTGAGTTTAAAAATGTAACACCCTATAACTAGAAAGAACTAGAAAGAAGTTAAAAAGTGGAAATAGTCATTTCTGGAAATAGTATAAAAATATGGAAATTTGTCAAGTATGGTAAGTTGGATTTTTGGTCAACTTCAAATGACCATAAATCCTAGCTCAGGATAATTTAGGTGTGTTTCCAGATATCGTATGAAAAATCTTGGAATAATATTTCCAACGCCGCCAAGTTTGCGCGATTCCGAGTTCGTATGAGTGAGATATGCCCATTCGAAGTTGGGTTGTTCAAATAAGGAAAGTCCAATCCGGATTTTGAAAGGGTAGTTTGGCCTTTTCCTTACCCAATTAATTTAATTCGTTTTAGTGAATTGATTAAGGGTCAAAACTGATTTTAGTCAGTTTATAAAAGATTGGATTCACACTAGGGCTTGGAGAAGAGAGAAAAGAGGAGAAAGGAGAAGAAAGTTCAAGATTCGTCGTCTTTGTAAGGAATCGCTTGTGGATTTCGTCAAGGAGTGATACATAAAAGGTATGTGAGATCACATAGCACTGGCTTAGTTCACCCACGCGCCAAGCATGTTTAATTCATCGTATTTTTGTCATAAAAAGGTTGCGAATTTGATGTTCTTGATAGTTGTTCTTGAATTAACTTTGTTCTTTAATATGAGTTGAGATTACGGAGTTTCTTGATAATAAAGTGTTGTTTCTTTGAGTTGTTTGAGTTAAATGTTGTGTATATTCCTTGGGTATCTTATTCTAAAGTGAATTTGAGAAAAGGAATCGGAATTAATAGAATTAAGATCAGAAAACAAGACCAAAAGTTTGTCACTTTTTACTTGAAAGAACATCTGACGTGACGCACCCTCATAGCTGGCAAGCTAGGGTGGTGCGCCAGCAGTGCGCCATTTTGGAGCCCCAGTAATCGCGGCGTGCCACGGATGTGCCCAGATCATCGTTTTTCATCGTTTAGCCTATTTAAGTCCTTTTAAAGTGTATTAACACTTTTCATTTATTCTAACTACTCTAAATGACTTCTAAATATCTAGAAACATCCAGAAACATGAATCCTAACCTTGAATCCATAAATTCAAATTCAAGGAAAGTTAAGAGCCAAGTCTAGGAAGTTCTTAGAGTCTTTTCAAGAAGTCTTTTGCAAATGCTTTTAACTTTGTTTTTAAGACTTAAAGTTCAAGTTGAGTAAAGAGCAAAGAGTAAAGAGTAAAGAGTAAAGTTCAGTTCTTCAAAAGTATATGGGACTATGTATTCACAAAGGGTTTAAAATGTTTTCATATTTAAACAAGAAAGGAAACCTCGATTTTCAAAGAGCCTTTGAGTTAGTTTTCAGAAAAGAGAAATCGCTTTCTAAATGAAGCAAGAGAGGAAACTTTGATTTCCAAGATAGCCTTTGAGCTAAGTTTTTGAGCAATTATCTTAACTCAGAGAAAGAAGTATGTTTTTAAACATAAGAGCTAGTATCATATTTTTGGAGTAGTATTGAGCAATGATATGGGGGAGAGTTCATACAACCCCATAAGCCATGTAGCCACCATGGGTAGAAAAGGGTCATACTTTTTAGATGATTTCTTTAGTGCTTTTTATCATAAACTAGTGGATCCACTTAGTAATTCAGGTTTTATACCTCGGCAAGGTATAGGACGGCCCTGGCAGCGTGAGGCAAAATGTTGTATCATCACAATAGCTCTTACGTGATGGTTGTCGGTTAGAGAAACTCCCACAGAAGTAATTGTATTTTTATATACACAGTTTATTGTATTTTTACATATATTTCAGAGTTATATTTATCTTTGCATACACACAGAGTAGACATCATGTTTTAAAACAGCTTTTCTTTATATTTCACTTGTTTTAAACTACTTTATATTGAAATGAGTTCAGTTATGTTGAGTTGAGTTGAGTCAGGTAAGTTCTTCAGTTCCTTTCAAGCTTCTGTCTTATTTTAGAATTCCCCTCGCATACTTGTACATTCAATGTACTGATGCCATTTGGCCTGCGTCTTCTTATGATGCAGACACAAGTAACCAGGATCAGCATCCCGTGCATCGTTGATCCAGTTGAGCACTCAGAGTCTGTGGTAAGCCTCATTGCTTTCCGGAGGATCCATGTTATTGCTTTCAATTTTATCTCTAGTTCATTAGGATGCCGTGGATCTTGTCCCGACATCTATCTCAATTGTTTAGAGAATTCATAGAAAGTCAGATGTTAGTTTTGAGTCTTCTATTTTCTATTTTAATGATTGAGACTTGAGTAGCCATTTTGGCTAGTTTGAATGATTTCTTTAAAAGACATTCTAAGTTATTTCATAAGTTCCTTATTTGAGGTATTTCTGATGTTTAAGTCTTCCGCAGAGTAAGTAAGCTAGGCCAATGGTTCGCTTAGGGCCAGCAATGGTTCTCGAGTGCCAGCCACGTCTGGGGTGTAGTCTCAGGGCGTGACAAAAAACAACTGAAAGGTCAAACTCAAATGCTAAAGCTGATTCTAACTATGTCTGAAAATAGCCTCTAACTAACTAGAAGTGTTGTGACATGCCCCAGGTAAATCTAGAAAAAACTAAAACTAAGACTAAAAGCAAAGGAAACATATATGTCGTCCTCGGAGAATGAGGACTCACCACTGATGTTGCTGAGCGGAAGATCGGGAACCGATCTATGCGTGATCTCGAAGCTGAAAACCTGAACCTACATCACGAGAAGATCTAGCGCAGAGTATGTGTCAGTACTTGACAGGTATTGAGCATGCAGGATAGAATAAAGCTGAACAACAAACATAACTGAACCAAAGCATTTATTTGAGCAATGATAAAAGATAAGCATGATACTATACTGAGAATACTGGACATGAACTAATTGGATGCAATGACCAAGTTTATAACGTGTTGAGACTGAAATCTAATTGTAACTGATAACATGGTCAATGCAATAGAATCTGACTGTAAGGGAGCTAATAATAACCGACATAAAACCACATGAGCTAGATGTGGAGTCCGATGTATACACCTCATCGAGAGGATCCAACATACCCTGCCAAAGGTATAGAGGCATGGCTGGCGTGATCACTAAAATGTAATACCCACAGAAGGGACTTATAAACCTATGGGGGCACGTAGTTCTAGGACTTGAGGGTGACTAATACGAGTCCACTCGGTATTAAGCTACTCCCAATTGATTATGTAATTAAATAATTTATGACTGAATTTCTGTAATACGGGACAGCTCAAAATACTGACATGCTAATTGAAAAAGCAGCATTAATGTACTAATAATGAAACATTCAAATTTGAGGCATGTATATCTTAAATAATAGGCCTAGCATGTGTAATTCATGAACTAAAAGAACTACATAGCTAGGGTTCTGAATTTATGAAAGAATCTACACAAAATGATATAAAAATCATGATAATCTGATTTGGATCATTTTAACAGCTAAAATCCAATAATTCTAACATTCAAGAAACCCTAGGTCTAGATAATATTAAGGGAATCAAGATTCTGACTGAAATTTAGGGACCAAATGGGTGAAAGGAACGTACTAGTGAAATCCCACATACCTGGTGACAAAATTCACGGAGAAATATTTCAATTTTGGGGCTGGAACTGATGAAAAATTGTTGCGTTCTTGAACTAGGGCTTGGTCGACTTTCTCCTCTGGTTTGCTCTAAGTTTGATGAATTTTTTGTGAATAATTAATTCGGGTAAGTTCTAATTAGTTTACTAGGCTAAAATTGACCAAAACCACATAGTTTAGGGGTTAAACGATGTCATTTAGGGTTCCAACACATAAGGAAAAGACCAAATGACTCCTGACTTAAAATCTATTGAAGCCACCTACGGACTGATCGACGGTCCATGAACTGATCCACGATCCGTCCTGTCAGTCCATCGATCGACTTCAAAGGATGGGTTCTGGGGGGTCCTGAGGGTCTCGACCTACAGACTGATCGACGGTCCGTGGACTGATCCACGATCCGTCCTGTCAGTCCATCGATCGATTTCAGATGATGGATTTTGAGGGGTCCTGAGGGTCTCGACCTATGGATTGATCGACGGTCCATGGACTGATCCACAATCCGTCCTGCCAGTCCGTCGATCGACTTCAGAGGATGGGTTCTGGGGGATCCTGAGGGTCTCGACCTACGGACTGATCGACGGTCTGGGGACTGATCCACGATCCGTCCTATCAGTCTGTCGATCGACTTTAGAGGATGGATTCTGGGGAAACTGCAGATGGCCATCCACGGACCACCAGGACGGACCGTGGGTCACCTTACGGTCTGTGGGTTGCACCTGCAACTTCTAGAAATCTGTTGGTTTGGTCTATTTTCAGATATGGGGTGTTATAGAAACTGAATGCTGAATTGTAACTGATAACCTGGTCAATACACTAGAATCTATCTGTGTGGGCTACTAATAACCGACAAAAAGCCACATGAGCTAAATGTGGAATCCAATGTATATGCCGCATCGAGAGGACCCAATATACCTTACCAAGGGTAAAGAGGCATGACTGGCGTGATCACTAAGTATAATGCCCATAGAGGGGACTTACCTACGGGGGCACGTAGTTCTGGGACTATGAGGGTGACTAACCGTAGTCCACTCGGTAGTAAGCCTACTCCCAATAGAATCTATCAAATACAATATAACTAAAATAAACTAGATAGCTCGATATTCTAAAATGATTACTGAAAATGCAACATTAATGTACTGATAATGAAACATTCTTAACTGGAGCATGTATATTTGTGTAAACTGCCCTACCAAGTGTAATTCATGAACTAAATGAATCTACACAACTAGGGTTCTGAATTTCATGCAAAGAACTAAGCAACAACTCCACAAAAATATGATAATCAGATTTGGATTAGTCTAACAACTGAATCACAACATAAATTCTGAAATTCTAGAAACCCTAGGTCTAACATGATGTAGAGAATCAAGAATCTGGCTGAATTATAGGGACCTAATGGGTGAAAGGAACCCACTAATGAAATCCCACATACCTGGTGATGAAATTCACGGAGAAATCTTTCGATTTTGGGATTGGAACAGATGAAACCTTGCTGCTTCCTTGGACTAGGGCTACTCGACTGCTTTCTCCTTTTTTTCGTTCTAATTGGATGAATTTTGGAGAATGAATTGACTAGGGTAGGCTCTAATTAAGTTGCTAGGCTAAAACTGACCAAAACTATGTAGTTTAAGGGTTAAATGATGTAGTTTAGGGGCCCAACGCGTAGGGAAAAGACCAAACAACCCCTGACTTAAAAGTTGTCGGGGGTCATCGACGGCCAGACCGACGGACTGTGGACAGACCAACAGTTCGTCCTGGCAGGCGTCAACGGGGGTTCAGAGAGGGGATTTCTAGGGTCTCGATCCACGGATCAGGACCACGGCTCGTGGTCTGACCTATGATCTGTGGGTCCGGTCGTGGGTCAACCCTTGGACAATTTTCTGGACTTTTATTCTGGGAAGGGTTGCAGGTGGCCATCCACGGACCCCACCTACAGTCCGTGGATGGTGGCCGTCGTTGGCATCTGCACCTTCTGAAATTTGCATTCTGGTTAGGATATGGGGTGTTACACTATTCTTGTTATAGGAATAATTTTTTTCATTTTTTTTAATATTGTTATGTTTTCCCTAAATATTTTTAGTCTTAGACTTTCGGAAGTGGTGAGCTGGTGTGTCTGAATTTATTTGATTCTTTAGATACCACTTACAAAGATTTGAGATGTATATTTTTCTTCTTTGAACATGCTATTTTCTTTCTCTTCTCATCTAGATTCAAATATATATAAAAAAAGCATCGAGTTGAAGTTGTTCCAAAAAACTCTAATATTAAAGAGAGCAAATTAAAAGTTAAATGTTTTGTGTTTTAATCAATATAATAAAATTTAAATTTATATTATATATTATAAAGTTTGTTGATTTTTTTTTTTAAATGCGCAAATCGCGGACAGATTCACTAGTTTTAAAAAGGCTAAAAAGAACCTACATTTCTAAAAAATTGAGCCCTAATCTACATTTTCTCCACACATTCAATATCACGAATAAAACAATGTTCAAATATGATTAGGGAGAGGATTTTAACTACACAAAGTATGCATTACGATGGGAGAAACCAACAATTAAATTTAAAATTGATGAAGAGGATATATTTGTACCATGTTGAAGAGTGGAGGTGGTTTGCTTGTCCATCTGTTGTTTTTATTAAATAAAATTGTTTGAATCTTAATGAAAAAAACAATGAACAATCTAAGTCTATCCACCGTTTTTTTAATTAAATATAAAAAATATATGAATTCTATTTTGTTGTCTTTATTTTTTAAGAAGAAAATTAATTAATTAATTAAGTACATCAACGGACAAAATTCATTAGAATAATTTTTTAATTATTTTTATATTAGGAGATTATGTCGGTTATATTTCTTAATGTTATCGTTGTAATTATAATTAGTGCAAAAATACATGAGGGATCTACATCAGTTTTATATTTAAATAATTTATTTTATTTTATTTTGAAAAATGAGGGATTGAGTTGGTTTCGCATCAATTTTTGGATCGATAAAATCCCTCAATTATTTTTATTGATTTCACCCTGTCTGTTTAGTAGTATATGGATAGGCGATAGCCATGAATATTGAGGGTTAACTATTATTTTTATCTTTAAACAAATTAGGAAAAATTACAAAAATCTCACTTTTTAGTTTACTTATTACCATTATCCCCTATAAGTTTTATAAATTTCCAAAATCCCTCATTTTCGCGCATCAGATTAATGTATCAGCGTTTATATTATTGTATCTCGCGCTAATGTATCAACGCTTATATCATTGTATCTCGCGCATCAGATTAGTGTATCATGTATAAAATGTAATGTATCTTACTTAACAATTAATGTATCTCGTGCATCAGATTAATGTATCAGTGCTTATATTATTGTATCCGTTTTGAGGGATTTCTGTAATTATAAACTTTTAAGGGATAAATTGTAATTTTGCCTTAAAAGTATGTGATTTCTGTAATTTGCCCAAATTATCCGAGTTTATTGTTTCTTTAATTTTTTTTATGCATAATTGCTTGATTGTTTGATCAACAATTAAGTTTTATTTATGATCTAAGTAGTGCTTTGGGAAAATTGTTCTTAGATTAGAGAAGAAATAAAGAGGATTTTATGTAAACCCTAGAGTCTGGACAGAGTTGTGTCTAGGATAGAAATATATCTAGTCATCTTATCCAATAAATTTCATAGAAATATCGACGTTAAATTATTCGGAATAGGTGAGTAGAATTTGAAAAAATAGTATAATTCTAATATTAATTAGCAACCATAAATAATTTGGATTAAAGAGGAATAATTGAAATGACTCATCCCGATCGTTATGAGTAAGCCAATAGTGAAAGAAATCGGGATAGAAAACTTTTTGGGTAGTGACTTAAAAATTCTACGTTAGGCCGGTCTCAAATGGACTCTAAGCAAAGCGAGGTCTAAGGCCATCATGGAATAGGTGGGGTTAAATGTCTAGGTCTGATTTATATTTTCAAGTAGCCAAGAACTTACGGGACTCATACGACTTTTCATAATCGAATTTGGGTAAGTAAAACGCCCGAAATCAGCGTGAAGAGGATAGTTTGAGACATTAAGGGTTGAAGGTATGTTGTAAAATTGAGGTTTTTGGATGGTTTACAAATCTCTTCAGTTACTGTAAGTCTCTATAGCGGGAATCACACCGCTATAGCGGGAGACAGGTCGTTAATGCGGCGCCGCTATAGCGGGGCAGGTCACTATAGCAGGGAAAAGTTGATTTTGTGCAGAAAAATCTCAACCGATCATTAATTGGTTATTTCATTTTGGGAAACTACAGAGCAACTTAGGGCATCTTTCACCTGTTTTCCATCATTCTTCTCAGTAAAGGTAAGATTACCAACTCCTTTAACTTGTAATTCGATCCTTGATCCTTAGAATCAAGGACATTACTTTTTGGGGGAGGGTTTGACTTGATTTGATGGTGGAAAAAGTCTTGATTTGGATAGAATGATCAAAAAATTAGCTTGGGGTTAGGATTTGAGTATAATTAGAGTATGATTAAGCCACTATTGACTTATTATTTATTTTATTATTATTTTAGACCAAAAACAAGTAAAGACACTGAAAAAGAGGAAAGTTCTTTAGAGCATTTAGGCTTGGTTCGAGGTAGATAATGGTTGTGTGTTTTCCAAATTTTGTATGCATGTTGTCTACTGCTTTATAGTATCACTTGTGCAATACATGTTGGGAACACATAAGGGATAAATGTGAAATGACATCATGTTGATAATATTATCCAATAAACATGTTTCTTTTCTGGTGGTTGCAAGTGTTGTTGTTCATTGTGATTGTGATTATGCATGTTGTTTGTGATTGATGATTGGTTCGGGTACCATGCCGGTACAGGTTTACTAATGGTTGGCTCCGATACCAAACATGGTATAAATACTAACACTGATTGGCTTAGGTACCGCGTCGATGCACTAACGATTTGTGTGTGGGTTCCATGAGAGGATCGGATATGTGTACTTATGATTCCATGAGAGGAACGGGTATGTGTAATTGTGATCATATGGGACATGTTCCAAGGATTTGTTGATTCAGGATATTGTGACCGGAGTCTATGTATTTGTGATTGTTATTTTGTGTGTTGACCTGTGTTTACTATGTTGTAGTTGGTTGCTTACATTCGTAGTTTGGAATTGGCCGTGTGATCATACCATTACAATGTGGTTGTGTGCTGATAGTAGACTTGCTATTTTCTTGTGGAGTATAGAACATATTCAGGCAGCTGATACGAGAACTCAGTTAAGGGACGCGTGACTTCGAATCCAAGGGTGAGCTAATCTTCATGTCTGTCATGGGTTCCTCTACATCTTCTTTTCCATCTTTACGGATACAGACTTTAGATTATTAGTTTGTGTTTCCTAACTTTCAAGGTTGCATCCCCATTATTGACTAATTAGAGTTTTAGTACTTCGACTTTCAGTTTCTAGGGGTTAATTTCCGCAAATGTTTTGACTATTGATTGAGTTTATGGGAACTCGATCCTTTATCAAATTTTAAGTTTCTCTTAGTTGTTTTCTTTCATTTTGGTTTCCACAACTTTTCTTTATGGGTTAGTAGTTGGTTCTCCCACTAGATGGTTAGTGTGGTGTCACTCACGATGGTCTGAATCGTGACAACAATTGAGAACTTAATAGAATTGGTGAGTCGTCTACCACCCTGGAACATGCATATCAACTAGATTTGAATTCATAACAATAAATTGTCTCTGATATAATCTCAATCCTTCCTTTAGATATTGCTAATGTAGATAATAACAGAATCTCAATTTGGTGAACTTGATTAGATAACAAGTTCTAGTTTAATTTAGTGAATAATTAATCACAAGTCTTTATGTGTGTATTTGGGAGCAACAGTAAACATTACTAGTTAGCTCACATATATATGTTCTTATAGTCCTAAGAAGAGGTCTTACACATGAAGTACTTGATCTCTTGCAAAACCATATTTGCAACTTGTGAGAAAGGGTCATTTGTGAAAAACCCATGTTGCATTTCTTCAAACTCAAAACAGTGAACATCCTTGTTTAGCTCTTTCATCTTGTTTGCATAATCTTCAACTCTATCTTTGAGAAGTTTATTTCCTCCCACAATTACCAATAGTGGATCAAGCTTCTTGGGCTCGAGTTTTGGGCTTAATGGACCAAATGGGTTAGCCAATGGGTGATCTGCAGTTGCTCCAATTGGAAGTGATAACCTCCAAAATCTGACCAATAAAGTACATAATAATTAATTAGTCGAGTATCATGCATAGTTACAATCTAATCAATTAGTGAGTGGACTAGCTAGAGGTGTTAATGCAATGATTTATTCCATCGTTACTGAAATATCCACAGTAAAGGCGTAAGAGTTTATATTTTTATTTTTTTCAATATAAATTTGAGCCTGAGATAGCAATTACTTTATTTATTATAGCTCCTCAAACCTTTCGACTAAGATTTGAACTATCCTATTTGTGTCATAGAACTCAAATTCAATGAAATTGAATTGAAAGCGCATCCTTACCGATTGAATTTCGATATAAGTTTTTACTAGAATCAATTTCAAACAAGCACCCCTCCTAGATTATAAAGAGCTACGTGCAGAAAAATTTATCAAATTAAATGTTTTCAACTCTTCTTTTTTACACTATCGACCATTTATTTAATCCGAGTCCAAAGTAAAATATTATAATTATTTACTAAAAGGTCTTAGTGATCAAAAGTTGTTGTGGGTGAGGTCTGTTGTTGTAACAACGCAAAAAATCCTAAGCCCAGATCAGACCTTGGAAAACGGAAAGAACTGAAAGTTGCAAAAAAGGGGTTTGAACGAACCGTAAAAGGAACCATGAGCCGTGAAGAGATTCGTGGAGTTGAACTCAGAAATTGGAAATTTCGGAGGTGAGTTTCATTGGTGGGTTCACAGACTATGAAAGTTTTCACGAGCCGTATACTGGTCCATCAACCAAGCCCCAGAACTCAAGAATCTTTCCTTCACGGACACTTGTACTGCCCGTATAAGCCTCCGTAGAAGTCGACCTTCAGGAGCCTAGATCTCCTCTGCTTTCACGGACACCTTCATGGATCATGAAGTGGTGTACGGTACATGGAAGGCAGTCGTAGAAGGCTTCCATCAATTTTTAAGTTAGGTTTATTTTAGTCTTTTTCAACTCTTTTAATTCTTATACTATGTCGCTTTGACCTATTCTAAGTGGGACTAAGTGGTTCCTAAAGATCCTAACTTCCTCATTCCCTCGTAATTTTCCCCAAATTAGATTTCTTCTCTCTCAAGCCTCCTCTCAAACAAGAACTAAGGTTTCAAGCTATAAGTCTTCATTCCCAGAAGGTAATACATAAACATGACCCTTAACTTGGCATCAACTATGAAACTATGACCTTTAACTTTGGATGTGCACAAGTAGGCACTTAAACTTGTATAAAATTGAAAAAATAGAAACATTCGTCCTACATGGCACCTTACAGGAAAATTTTGTATCCTATGTGGCGTCCTACATATATTATGTCATGTAGGACACGTGTGTTTACTTGTTCAATTTTATACAAGTTTAAGTGTCTACTTATCCACACTCAAAGTTGGAGGGGATAGTTGTCCGTTGAAGTCAAGTTAAGAGTCATGTTTATGTATTATGTCTTCCCAGAATAAAGTCAAGATTTCTCCTCCAGGTATATGGGAATTTCATCAATAGGTATCCCTTCACTCATTTAGTCCCAAATAAACCTTAGAATTTCAAGTTTATGATTCTTACAAGTTAGAATTTTCCATGATCTTCATGAGTTTTTAATACAAATCATTTTTCTTCATGATCAACTCATAATTACATGTTTTACCCATGAATTTCCATGATTTCAAGTATAATTTGGTGTTTTCAATGATAATTTCATGAACTATAGCATGGAAGTATTTTCATGATTAAAATTATGCTATTTTCATATGCATGTCTCGGATTATCTAATTTTCGTGAATTATGATACTTTCATATTATTTTCAGACTATCATGATATATGATGCTTTTAGATAAAGTATCTCTCAGTATGTTTTCATTAATCATGATTTAGGAGCTACGTACTCAGTATATATGTATCAGTTATTAGTATGATTTAATAGTATAGATTATTATTGTTTTTAGATTATACATGTTTCCATTGGGAGTATACCTAGCATTGAGTGGTCTTATGGGATGAAGGTTTATGTTTAGCATTTGTGGCCTTTAGTAGCAATCCCTAAGTCCCAGAACTATGTGTCATCATAGGATTTGTTTCATAAATACATTAGCTAGTGGATCCACCACAACTCAGATATCAGGTCCTTACTTTGGCAAGTATTAAGCACTCTCTTTTCAGTGTGGGAGCAGTATACTAAACTACATGTTGTAGCTCACATGGTTTATGTTGGTTATCAATATCTCCCACAATCATGATTTCAGTTATTGCATGACCTTGTAATTATGTATTTCAAATCAGTTTACTCAGTTTTCATGTTATTTTACTTGGTCATTGCATAATAATATTTTACACATTCAGTTTGTTCACATGTCATGTTTATTATGCATATTCCTCATACTCAATACATGCAAAGTACTAACCACATACTTTTTTGTTATAATGTCTGATAATAAAGGTTCTAACGCTCATCATCCAACCTGTGGTTAATATAAATTCAGTCAGCGTTGGTTTGCTTTGTTGGGTCCTCACGATCCGAGGACGACCCCTCTATCCTTGAATTAAGTATTTATCTTTCAGGTTCAGACAATTAAAGTGAAATAGGGGTTTATCCTAGCCACTCATGTTAGTAGAGGTTCTTTAAACAGACAGTTTATATTCCCGCCATGTATGTTGTCTTACAAATATTGTTTATCTCAGTATTACGAATTATATCGAGATATTTCAGTTTTAACTTCCGCATTTATATTACAGTTTTCTATTGATTTTGCTAATCTTAATATTATGTTATGTCATGAGGTTAGTTTGGGATCACTTGTAATTTTAAACACCGTGTCGTATTTAGGGGGTAGACTCGGCGCGTAACAGTTATAGCAATACAAGTTCGTTGAGATGTTTGAGATTGTATGTGGTTAATTTTGAAGGATAATCTAGAATTCACTGGGGGGGGAAGGTAAAATGAACTTGGGAATTCAGTATAGTCAATTGGTTGTATTTTTTATATGTTTGTAATGAAATAAACTTGATAACTATTATGGGGGATGGCGGTCTCAAAATTATAATGTGTGATTGGGTGAACCTCGAAAAAAGTTACATGATTAGTGAATTATATTGTGATAGGTGGAAAAGAATAGTGAATCCATATTGAGGAATTAAAATATGAAATTAATAAGTGGCCTTGAATTCAAGTAAGGAAGTGATGTTTTCTGAATATTGGTAAGTGCCATACATGATTGAGTATTGCCTTTAATTTGATTAACGTAACTAGAATATGATGGTGTAGGTATAGCAATTGTGATAGCTAAGAATATTATTTGGAGTTAGACTTTAATTAATCCTTTGCATATGATATGAGTTGTATAAAATGTTGATTGGTCATCAAACATAGCATGTGGTTGTTATTTTTGAGTTAATGGTGTTTGTATGAATAAGCATGTGAACTCTGCAACTGCCGATTATGACTTATGTTTATAATATGCACTTGTAATTATAATGTGCTTATTGGGTTGTCTTGAGAGATAACTGAACAATGAGCATACTAGAATATTTTGATATGATGAGAATACATTCACTGATTATGAATGGCTCAAGTTTGATGTGAGCTTACAGAAAGTGATTGTAAGGCATAGATCGGATACCACGTTGATATGATATATGGTTATGTGATGAATACAAATACTATGATGATAAGTGGTCCAAGTTCGATATGAGCTTACGGATGAACGATTGTTTATGGAATTGGTATCATGCTGATACGATACATGAACACCTAGGATTACATGCAGGTCATGACTAAATTGACAAAATTAAAGACTCTTTAGTATGTGTATAGATGAGCGATTGAGTGAGTGACAAATGAGACTAATGAGTTGCAGATATTGTACAATCGTGAGATCAGTAGAAATATAATTTTCCTAATTGTGTGAGTACTGCTTATTAATTGCAGAGTTCATTATGATTGTTGTGTGTGTGTGTGTGTTGAATTGGAGACATTGGTATGTTAATATGAGATTAGTTGTCTGTGGAATTCCATCATTGATATGTATGAAGCATTGACTTTGTGTTGTGACTCTTATTAGGCTATTATGACTTATTTGTACATTTTTATTATTGTGATGTCTGACATTTGTGGGTTTATTTTTGGTAACTAATTGATTTATTAATCACCAAGAGCAAATATTACAATCCAAGTGGCTAACACAGCATGCTTTGTTCTCAAGCAAACTCTCTACATACTACAACTCTACTATACTATACTAGAAGCTAAAAGCAGTAATTACATTTTTTATTCTAGGGGGAGCTCTAGCAATAGTTACGTAGGCTATCTCCTTGGCCACCCTTTCCACACTTCGTCTCTTCTCCTTAAAGATTCTGTTGTTCCTCTCAATCCACACCCCATATACACATTCAGCATAAACAATCTTGAATGTTTGGGTTGCTCGAGCCTTCCCTTTTCCATGTCGTATGCTCCATTGTATAAACTGATCCCAATTTGATGGAATTACACTATGTTGTTGAGTCCATGTTAGCAATCTTTCCCATAATTCTCTGGCATATTGGCACTGAACTATCAGGTGCTCTAAAGTCTCTTCTTCACGCAGGCATAGGACACAAGTCTTGGATACCTTTACACCCCACTTGGCTATTCTGTCTACTGTTGCCAACTTCTTGTTGAGCATAAGCCACATAGTGAAATAGGCTTTTGGCCTTGCTGCATTCTTGAACATTAGACACTTCCATTCAATTCTTTGCTGCTCTCCAATCAAGTGCAGGTATATTTCCCTGATCATGCTTCCTTTCTTGCTCCTTCTCTGTTGACTCTGTTCAATTATATCCTTGGCACTCATGATTTTCCTTACCATCCAGCTGGCTTGCTTAGCTTCTGGCCATGGGTTTTGACCTTTTATATAGTATGTATGGATCCATTTGATCCATAATTTATCCTCTTTGCTAGCTAGGTCCCAGCATAATTTGGTAACTGCAGCTTTGTTCCATACTTTCATATTAATCAGTCCCATACCTCCTGCAGATTTAGGACAACAGACTTTGTCCCAAGCAACTAATGCCTTTTTAGTGATATGTCCCACACCAGACCATAGATAACTTCTACATAGACCCTCAATCAGTTTAATTATTTTTGCTGGGATAATGAATATTTGTGCCCAATATGATTGTACTCCAAACAACACAGTTTGCACTAGTTGAGATCTGCCTGCATATGACAGCTTCCTAGCAGTCCATGAATTAATCCTGGCCATGATCGCTTCTATAAGAGGATACCATTGGATGACTGAGAGTCTCTTTGTGGACAGGGGTATCCCCAGGTATTTGAAAGGTAGCTCTTCCATCTTGTAACCAAGTTGCTGAATGATTTGTTGTCTCACCCCTAACTGTACCCCCCCCAAAATAAATGGAGCTTTTTTGGAGATTTGCTTGCAACCCTGAAGCTTGTGAGAACTGTGTAAAACATCTTTGGAGGGCTATGATGGATTCCAGATCTCCTCTAGAGAATATTAGTAGATCATCTGCAAAACATAAGTGAGTAATGTCTAATTTAGAGCATCTTGGATGAAACTTGAAAGTTTTCACATCCTTGAGCCCCTTGAGTGATCTACTAAGGTATTCCATGGCTATAGCAAATAGGAATGGAGACATTGGATCTCCTTGCCTGAGTCCCTTAGCTGCTGCAAAAGTTTGAGTAGGCTGCCCATTCACAACGATAGAGTAACTCATTGTTTTCACACAAGTCGTTACCCATTGAGAAAATGTATCAGGAAAACCTAGCTATCTCATCACTTGCTCTAAATAGTCCCATTCTACTGAATCATAGGCTTTTTGGAGATCAATTTTCAGCATGCTTCTTGGAGAAACATTCTTCCTGGTGTAAGCTTTCACCAATTCATGAGCAAGTAGTATATTATCAGATATCTTTCTTCCTGGGATGAACCCTGCTTGACTATCACAAATGACACTCTGAATAACATCATGTAGTCTTTTTGCCAATACTTTGGAGATGATCTTATACAATACAGTACAGCAGGCAATTGGTCTGTATTCCTTCACAGTTTTTGGGTTTTGTCCCTTTGGGATAAGAGTTACTAGTGTGCAATTGACAGGTTTATATATTTTTCCAGTTTTGAAAAAACTCTGAACTGCTTTAATAATATCCTCTTTTATGGTCTTCCAGGTATATTTAAAGAAATAAGCATTAAATCCATCAATACCTAGAGCTTTGTCATTCCCAATGGATTGCAAACCGGCTGTAATCTCTTCTTCAGCTATATCAGCACATAAATCTATCCTTTGTTGCCTTGACAGTGTAGGTCCTTTCTTCATCACCTGGACATCTATAGCTGGTAGTGCAGTGGTTAACCATATTATTATTGTCATTGGTTGATTTTGGCAAGTGTGTATGAGATATATTTATATATAGTGTGTGATTGATAAATGTTAAGCACGATATATTGAAATTTGTTGTTCTTGCTGATTTTATGACATGTTGTATGGATCTTATCCAGGTCGGCCTATGATACTTGCGAGCATGTGTGTGGTGTATTGATACTACTTTTGTTACACATTTTTGTTGGATGTAAGTGTGTTTTCAGATTGTTTGAAGCACGAGGATGATAGATATTCATCACCAGATTCTACCTACTCTTTCCTCAAGTTGAAGTTGTATCTTTTATTTTTTTATAGTATTTTGTGTAGAAGCTCTTATACATGTCTAGATTAGGTCATTAAGAAGTGTCGAAAGACTTTCTTTTATATACATAAAAACGAGTGTTTCTTTATGATTTGATATGTTATGTTTATCTCGGATGTATTTTCTTTAAGAAAAATATAAAAAGGGGAAGGATGGTAAAGGTTCGCCTAGTGAATTAGAATCGAGTAAGTGTATGCACGACCTTATAAAATAGATTGTGACAATTAAATGAATGAGTTGAGTTTAATTTGATAAATTAAGATTAATTGAGCTAATAAATGGGCAGGTTATTGATCCGCCCAAAAGTTACTTGAGTTGAAATGGGTTGGCTGAAACACAGGTTTATAACTCAACCATCCTAATTCTTACTATGTTTTAATTGCTTTCTTCATTCTTTTATAATTTTTTAGTACCAAATAAAATTATTATTTCTCTATTATGGTTCTATATAACATATCAAGCAAAAAATATTTTGACAAATAAAATGTGTTGAGTTAATTTAAGCGACATATCAACTCATTTTTAACGTGTGAGCTAATCCGCCCAAATTTAAAAATATTAAACAAATTAGGTGAGTAGGCTTTCATTTTTCCAATAGATATGCATTAAATTCATTGAAAAACAACTCTTCACGACATTTTGAATTAATATAAACTACTATATACTTATTGTGTTTCATCAATATAATATGGAATTTGGTGCTCACCAGATAATAATAAAAATATATTGTTGTTGTTATTGTCATTATTATTATTATTAGAAAAAGGTTAGACAAATATTTCTATCATATTTACTAATTCTCCTTATAATTTGAAATAATGATATATTATCTCACTAATTAATAATTTAATACCAAATTTGAAGTTAGATATCTGTATTTTTTCTACCAGATACACTATAATACAGAGAGGCGAGCGGGAGAAGGAGAGAGACGAATGAGATAGGAGGGAGGCAGGAAAGATTCCCAAACACATATAAATCACACTAGATACATGTATCTCGAATACTAGATACAAGGAGAGAGGCGAGCGAGAGAGTCAGATACATGCAATTCACTTTGACACAATGTATCTAGAACAAATTACACCTAATTTTGATTTCATGTATCTGCAAGACAAATTTAGACACGCCAAATATATGTATCCAAAATTCAAAATTTGATAAGATTTGTAATATTATAAATTAACATGTATCTATAAGATTTCAGTAAGCTGCCTTTATTATTTAAGATCTCAGTAAGTTGCCTTTATTATTTATTATTATTATAATTAAGTCAGAGACAATGACATGCATTTAACTATATTGCTACTCTAATACATATCCTTAAAGCATGAAATTATCTAGCAATTGTTGAGTACAGAATCATTTTTCATCATCCAAATCCAATACAATAATGGATTTGTCATATTGTAAACCTAATTATAGATATATACAATTAGTAAATTAATATATATGAGGTGAACTTGGTCCTACCAAATCTTGTAAAAGTGGATATCCTTTAGTAAGACGTATGAAGGCTTGTCAAATTTGGATAATATTATAATTACCCCCAAAAAAAAAACCTTTATTGTTTCTTCTTTGTGATTATCTAGTCATTGAGAAAGTGAACATTTTACTTCAAATTCGAGAGAGATGGAATCTGAGTATGAGCAGTTGATTTTTTTCTTAATTTAAATTTTTTATAAGAATTGATAGTTTGTTAAATTTTCTTGCTACTAAATTTTCTATAAGATAAAATTATAAGTAAAAGAAATATTTCTTTGCGGACACTTCACAAAGTCATTAATTATTTTTCTTTACTTCTAGATAAAAGTATGATTTTATCCATATTATACATTGGCTGAACACAATTGCCTTAATTGGGGAGTTAATATCTTAAAAAGACGATGAACTATGTAATTTCATTTTAATATCTAAATATAAAAGTAATTCTACGTGTTTGGCCATGAAAATTAAAATAAATTTTACTTTATTTGAAATCTCAAGGTTGAAGTTGAATTGGTCGTGTTTGGCCATAATTTTTGTAGTTAATATTTATAATTTAGATGTATTTTTAAAAATATATAAAATATCATTAAAACATAGAATATGATTTGAATGAGGTTATTTTATAAATAAAAAACAAATATTTTTAAAAACAAAATAAATTAGAAAATAAAAAAAGTGAGTGAAAATAAGGTTTTTGTTGTTTTCCAATTTCTAGATACATTGTATTTGAAATTTTCATGATAAAACACTATTTATAAAATAAACTGAAATAACCTACTCGAATCAACTTATTTATAAAATATTTATTTTTCAAGATACTTTGGAGAAACATTGTATTTGATAAAAAAAAAATCAGTTTAGCGATAATATTGTTTGATCAAAATTTCTAAAAGTAGTGTATTTTATTTAAAAGATTTTTTACACTACACCAAAAATGATCTTTAACGATAATTAATTAAGGGCAGTAGTTTAATTGTCATTAAATATATATATTTTTAGTGGTAATTATCCCTTTTTGTAAATATTCCTCGATATTGAATTTAATGACAATTAATTAGTATCAACAAAAAATTTAACACTCTTTATTGATATGTATATATAATGCTGCCAAAAACTATTTTTGTTATAGTGCTACTCCACCACATAAGCACTTGTTTTTAAAAATAAAAACCCTTATAATTTAAAAAAATAAAAAACAGTTATATATAGCCTGTTATTTATAAAGCAAACTATATAAAGTGGATTTTAATTTTAGTAAAACCTGTTTTTAAACCAAAGAGAATATTGAGAAAATCTTTGAACTTGACTCAAATTATTAATTTCGTTTTCGAATTATTTAAAATCTGTTTTTAGAAAAAGAGAGAAGTATTGAGAAATTTTTTGAACTTGACGCAAACTATTAGTTTCATTTACGAATTATCGACAGTCTTAAAAAGCTCCTCCACTTGACTAACTAATCTTAGATACACCTTTAATTTGTCACATGACATAATAAGTGGTCCCAAATTCTTGTAGTGGCTCCTAATAAAAAATCGAGAAAAATATTGAAAACACACTCTTAAATTAAACTTGCGAGAATTTAGGGGTGTATTTCATTCATGTTGGAAGATACATGGTGTATTTAAATTCAGTTAATCAAGTAAAAGAATATTCTTAAGACAGTCAAGTATCAATAATTTAGAGATAAAACTAATAATTTGCGTCTTGTGTAGAGATGTTTGTAATACTTCTTTCTTAAAAAGAAAATTTAAAAAAAAAATCAAATCCAAACATGGGGTACCCGTACCACGTATATTCCAAGAAAGTAGCATCTCTCCACTACTCATAAAACTAACATTTAAAAGTTGGAAATGTGAATATTTAGTGAGATATGTGGTTTCTAGTTGCCTTTTCCTCAACACCATAAACTAGCCAACCATGACTCTAATTTTAACATTATCTCCCTGCATTGTCTTAATCCCACTCAAAAATTCGGTCCTTATCATAATTTTCGGTTAGTTAATCATTTTCCTTTTTTTACACGCATATTAAGAAATTATAGATAAGAAGATAATTTTATTATTTCACTTTTTAAAAAATCTTAGAAATTTTACAAACAGATGTGGATATTTACAAAAAGAATTAATTGCAAAGGGTAATATATGAAATATTTAATTAATGATTTCTTAATTTAGTAAAGTGGACAATTAATATGAGATAATTATATTTAGTAAGATGATCAATTAATATATTTAATAAGATGATCAACTAATATGAGACGAAGGAAAGAGTACACTTATAAAAAATAAAAAATAAAAAAAATTCAAAAAAAAAAAAAGGTCAGGTCATTTTCATTCTAAAGAACTTGTGATCCCATTCACACTCTTTCTATCTATTCAATAATTTCAATTTGCTCATTCAATAATTTATTTCTCTATCATCATTGCACATGATGAAGTTTCTTATACCCTTTCCCTCCCACTCCCTCCATAATATCATCCAAGTTGATTTTAGTTTGCCTTCAAGAAAAAAATAATTGTATTATATCATCTTTTGTCACATCTTAATTTTTTACAGATTTTTTTTTCATTGAATCGAATTTATGCTTAAACGTGTTATAAAACACTCCCTAACAAAGGCGATTTTATACACTGAAAAATTCAAACTCGAGACTTCTAATTAGACATAAAAGAGTCTCGTTGGTTCTTAAAAGTTAATTCTATAGAAGGATTGACGTAAATATATTGCCACGACTAATAAATTTGTTGTGGATCCTTCATCTTATCCTCTGTCATAAATTCTACACAGATTAGTTAGTAAATTAATCATTGGATTTCAATTATATAGAAAAACGTATTTGCTTAATAATATACATTTTGGATCAAATTAAACTACACAATAATTTGAGAAAAAGAAAAGAAAGTTGTTCTCACTCCAAAAGAAGGTGTCACATGAGTCCCAATTTTTATTGTTTAATTAAATATATCAGTGAACCAGTACGTATTTATTGGGAAATTAGTAATCGTGCTCAGAGTATTTGTTTTGTTTAGAACAAAAATAAAACATCACCATGCAAAACAGAGGGTTATCGGAAATCCATACCCATTACGATAAATCTAATAATTATATTAAGTCTATAAGTATTTTTTTATGGGGTTCCATAATTAAATGTATATTGATTTTTTATTTTTTGTTTGTGTACCCATATTGG
Organism: Solanum chiquidenum; assembly: GCA_029582725.1. Taxonomy (NCBI): domain Eukaryota; kingdom Viridiplantae; phylum Streptophyta; class Magnoliopsida; order Solanales; family Solanaceae; genus Solanum; species Solanum chiquidenum. The sequence continues at coordinate 33,038 of JAJOOS010008345.1, forward strand.
TGTCTAATTAAATTAGAATTCAGTCGAGATGTCCTAAAGTGCCCCCTAACAAAGGTGATGACTCCAGATTCAAGGAGACTCAAACCCAAGACATCTGGTTAAGGATTAAGAAGTTTATTGATTAGGTATACGTACCTGTCAAGAATTTGCATATTCAAAAAAGGTTCATCAGGTCCCTCTTCTTCAGACTTAGTCCTTACACTTCCTCCAAAAAAATGGTGCCATTAGAACATAACCACGTACTCTAACCGGTGCAAGCGCAGGCGAACCAACACCAAACCTCAACGCCAAATGATGCGCGATGTTCCCACCAGATGAGTCTCCAATCACATAAACCCGATCATAATCATGATTTATCCATGAATCATCATCGTCATCATAATCATCATAAGTAATCTTATTTGACAACGCCTGATCCTGCAGCCACTTCATGGATGCAAACGCATCATCCATGGCTACAGGAAGGCGATACTCAGGGGCTAGACTATAGTCAGGAGCGATAACAAGTGCTTCGAGCTTAGATGAGAGACGTAGGCAACAATTATGGCAATTAGGCCAAACACGTGAACCTACACAGAAACCTCCACCGTGAAAGAAGTAAATGATTGGTAGCTGTTGTTTGTTTGTGATGCATTTTGTTGTAATTGGCTTGTAAAGACGAAGATATAGATTCGCTTTTCCATCTTTGTTTCGATCGTTATAAATGATGTCTTTCCATACGACTGATCCATCGTCTTTGACGGTAATGTTATGGAAGTCGATTTGGTCATCGCTTAATCGGAAAATGGATCCGTCACTGTAAACCGAAGGATGCCTAAGCAATCTTCTACTACATGAGGAAGAGAACCCATTATTTTTGGATAGAATTGACTAGTGAGGTGAAGGAAGTCTCACTATAAATAGGAAGTAAACCAACGGATGTAGCTCAATTGGACTGTTCCAAGGTTTTTTTTTTGGTATTATCTTTATATTAAAGTTGGAAATAACCCATTACATGCCAATATATCCTAATTTATATGACTCAAGTTTAGTATTTTAGTTTGGGAAAAGGGTCAAAAATGCCTTTAAACTATGTGAAAGGAATAAAAATGCCCTCCGTTTATAGTTTGGCTCAAAAATGTCCTTACCATCAATACTTTGGTTCAAAAATGCCCTCCATTTGTATTTTGGTCCAAAAATACTTTTACCGTCAATATTTAGTCCAAAATATCCTTATTGTTATTTAATGGGTCAAAATGCTCATTTCCAAATTAATATATTATTAATTTCTTTTTAATACATTATTTTTCTAATATTTTTTTTTTTTTTGAAAATAGCAAATATATAATCTTACTCAATTCAGAAAAAAAATAAAAAATGAAAATAAATCTTATTTTATTATCATTATTTTTATCGTTATATAAATATAAATTCATGATGGATATATAATGATCTTATATATATGACATATATTATTTGTCGAAAGGGTACATGAAGTTATTCTATTTTAATTGATAAAATGAGATTAAGAAGAAAAAAATATTTCCTACATTTTATTTGCTAAAGTGATATTAGAAGAAAGAAAACAAGAATAGTGTTCTTTAATAATATTTTAATTAGGAAGAAGATGTGTTTAAAAAGAAAAAATATAATATATTTATTCTGTAAAGGGCATTTTTGACCCATTTTGTATCTATAGGGGCATTTTTGAGCCAAAGTATTGACGGAAGGGCATTTTTGAGCCAAACTATTAACGGAGGGCATTTTTGTTCCTTTCATATAGTTTAGGGGCATTTTTGACCCTTTTTCCTTTTAGTTTTAGTGATCCAAACAAAAAGATAGATTTTTATATTTAGTACTTTTCAGTTTCAATTTATGTGACTTATTTTCTTTTTAGTCCATTAAAAAAAGAATGATATATTTTTATATTAAGTAACAATTTAATTATAAAATGTATATTTTACCCCTTTTAATGAAATGATTTACAGTCATACAAATTTCTATCATTCATTTTGGACCACAAATTTTAAAAATCTTTTTTCTTTTTTAAACTCCGTGTCGAGTCAAACTACCTCACATAAAATGGGACGAAGGGAGTAACAATTTAACATTGAAATATTCATTTTATTCGTAATGAAATAAACTTACTCCATTTGTTAGTCGGAATTTTTCTAATTTTTCCATTTGAGTCGGGCTTGAACACACAACCTTAAAAAAAAAATGAAATCCATTAATCATTAGACTAAACTTTTTACTTGTGTCAAGAGTTATCAATACTTTTATATATATTTATTAAACCAAATTTGATATTTGTATACATTGTAATCGACATCCCTTGACCAAAGGTGGATCCGCCCTGCATTTGAGGTTTCTAGAAAGAGAAAATGGGAGAAGCAGGGCACGTGCATGGTCCCAATATGTGGTTTTGCAGAGTGTATTCCATTGCTTGGAATTAATTCACAATTTTTTTCATGAATACATGACAAGCAGTACTAGGTTCCAATTAAAATTGAATTGTCATTGCCTTTAAAACTACCTAACAAAGGGTTCGTAACAACTAACAAAACCGATAAACGAAGAGCAACTGGTTTGCAGCGAATCCGAAGAGTATTTGCTACTTTATAAAGGGATGGATATTAATGACGCAATATCCGTTATTTCTTTATGTTCTCTAATTATTTCTCTTGCTAATTTTTGTTAGATGGCAATATCTTTGTTTTTTTGGTAAAAAATAGCATAACTTCTACTCCCTCTATTTAAAAAAGAATGATCTAGTTTTATTTTTAGTCTGTTTTAGAAAGAACGACTCTTTCCTTTTTTAGCAATACTTTAACTTCAACTTTCCATGTGACATGTTTAAGGCCACAAGATTAAATGATAGTTTGGTACATTTGACATAACTTTAATTTAAAACCACAAGATTAAAAAGTCTTCTTTCTTTTTTTAAACTCCGTTCCAACTTAAACTAGGTCATTCTTGTTTTAACGGATTAAGTATTTATTCATAGCAAAACCTTACAAAATTTTGAACTGTGGCTGCACCACTACAAGAATAGTCAAACAAGCAGATGCAAATGCACTATTTACAACCTATCGACTAGAAGTGTCATATTAGAATGAGACCATAATCCTCACTTTTCTACAAGCGAAATCTCCAGTCTTCTCAGCGTACAAATTATCCAATTGTAACATCTTGGAAATTGAAAGTTGAGATTGGAAAGAAAAGCTGCAGAAATTTGGTACTGGATTAGTTTCCATGAGCATATCGACAGACCGTACAAGGTCCTACGGTCCATAGAAGACAGTCGTAAGAAGGGTCCTTATAGATGGTGAAATTTTGGGTCTCTGAACTTTTCCTACAAACCACCAAAATGGTCTGTAGAAGGTCCTACGACCAGTAGGAAGGTTCGTAGAAGAGAGTCCAGACTTGGCAGAATTTTTGGAAAATGGGATCCCACGATAAGTACGGCCCCTAGAAAGTTCTACGGACAGTAGAAGGTGAGTCGTACAAATGGACCTAAAATTTAGACCCCAGTACCTGACTCTATGGTTGACCAAGACAGTTCGTAGAAAGTCCTACTGACGATAAGTCCGAATCGTAGGAATCATCCGGCAGTTTTTAATTAGGGGTATTTTGGTCCTTTTCTACCCATGTAAGCCCTAAACTATGTTGTTTTGACCATATAACTACCCCTATATCTGATTTTACTCTTCAAAAATACCTCATTCACACAAATCCCTCAAATTTTCCCAAGTTTTCTTCTACAATTCTCTTTCTCAAGAACCCTCAAGGCAAGCTAGGTGATCTTAGGTGTATTTATTTACCTAGAAATCTAATCATGCCCATATTTAAGCCAAATTTGAATTCAATGTTTGTTTGTTTATAGTCTTATCGAGTCTTTTGGTTGTATTTGAGCTAACCAACATGATTAGTTGTGTAGGTAAGCTTAAAGGGAGAAACCAGAACTGAAATGGGCATCAGAATCACAAGGGGACACAAGCGAAAAGAAGTAAGAAAGAAGAATGAAGAAATGAAATTCAAGGCACTTATGTATCCTCTCCGCGTCGCGGAGAGGAATTCTAATCTTGTTCGAGAAATAATTTTTTAAGATAGAAAGCTCTATGTCCTCTCCACGTCGCGGAGAGGGATTGTGAATTTTGTTCGTGAAAATCAGTTTTGAGGCAGAATGGTCCGTGTCAAGACCGCGTCGCGGAGAAGAGAAAAGATTCGCATAATGAAATATGGGAAGCCCCTCCGTGTCGCGCCCTAGTAAGCCAGATTTGGCCGTTTTGACTTTAGTATAAATAGGTTAATATTTTATTTTATTAAATGATTCCTTTTTCTGGGTTTTGAAGAACGACGACTTGGATAGCTATTTCATCATTTTTTAAGGTTCTTTCTTAAACTCCTTTCCTTTCGATCTCTTTATGATTATTAAACATTGCTTGATCGAATATATTGTTATGAGTAGCTAAATACCCTAGTTCTAGGGTTGTGTCTACAGGATGATTGTAATTTATTAAGTTTTCATTGGGTTAATATCGATTACCATATGAATCTTTCTTATGTTCTTATTTTTCGTATTTTGTGACTGATCACCATTGAAATAAACACATTGTCTGAATTAAACTCGGGAGAGGAATAAGAGGATAGAACGTGGGGTATAGGGAGCATGATTTTCTCTTAATAATTAGGGTTAATTTGTATCTAGGATAGGAATATACCTAGAAATCATGTTTGGTCCCTATACAGAAAGAAATTGTAATGCTCGGTACTTGATCCAATCTATTTTCGCTCAACGATGTAGTTAGGTTGTCATTTATCGTAGGCGATTAGAGGTCGGGAGACCATGATCATACATTTAACCCTGTGATCATTGATTCGATAGTTAATAAACACCCATTTAAATAATATAAATTGCATGAATCCTGAAAAGAGTTGTAGCCCTGAACTTTACCCAATCATTGTTTGAAACCCTTGAAATTGAATCGCGCTTGTTTAATTCTGTTTAATTGTTAGACTATAAAATAAATCATTCTTGAAATCTTGATAACACTTGTGCTAAGCTAGAAGTTTTGAAGAAATTAATTGATTCTAATCGTGAATCCATATGGGTATGATATCCGGCTCTTTATAAGAGCCACTTTAATACTTGAACGACCACGTACACTTGCGTGTGCGATTTGGGCTCAACACTAGGGTTTCAAGCTTCAAAGTCTTATCATTTCTCTTGCTTTTTAGGATTTCGATCATCAAGGTATGCGAGAATTCACCAATGGATCCCTTTCACCCATTGGGTTCCAAAAAAAAAACTCAAATCTTTAATTTAATTTCATCCAATTATCTAGGGTTTCATGCTATTCCTCATGGGTTTAATTTATTATGATTCAATTGTTATTATTTGGTCTTATTATGTATGTTCGATTCAATTACATGTTTTCTAATTGCTTTCATATTGGACATGTTTTATACTTGATTATGACTATGAACTTCAATTTATAAATTGATTATGAATTCATGCATGCTTAATGAAAAGAATAAGTTAAGGCTAAAGGATGCTGGTAAGATAAGTATCAAAGATTTGTGAAAGACTTTCTCACATTTGAAAGGAATATTGATTTAGATACTTAGAAAGGTAAGTGTCTAGTATGAGCATTTTATGAAATCATGGTTTCAAATGAGCTACTCTAATATGAACTTATGATTGGATTGGTAGTATTTAATTGGTGTCTTTCTAAGTATTTTTTATAGGATTATGATTATGTCTTTTCCGTTGGGATTTACTTAGCAACGAGAGAACTTTGGAATGGAAGTCTTACTATTAGTACATTTTTTATCGTTAGTAGCAATTCCCTTATCACAAACTGTGTGCCTAGTGAGTGGTGGATTTTCACTCATTTGAGGCTCTTTTCTTAGTTATTTTGGCTTGATTTAGTCTAGAATTGGTACTTTTAATGTGATTTTCTTCATATTGCAGGGAAATAAAATGGAGAGTTGATTTAGATGATATTTGAAGAAATCAAGTGGAAATGAGGAAAAAGTGGTAAAGGCTGAAAAATATAAAATCTGACAGAGAAAAGACTTTTCGTGAACGCGCCTGAAGGACTCTGAATGCGGATGCCTGGTCAACAAAGGCCCGCTAATGCGGAGTCTTGGTCAGCGGATGACCGCAAACACACCCTAGGGACTGCAAATGCGGGGTCCTGGTAAACTCAAGTCTGTGAATGTGGATAACCTCCCACGAATGCGGAGTGTCACATTTCAGACACCCGGACATAATGGAAATTTCACCAAATTGATCCCAAACACTGAACAACAGTCATCCATCAATCTATCCAAGTTAGAATAGAGAGAAAAACTCATCTTCTTAGCTTAGAGTAGAGAAAAACTTGTAGTGTTTATAATTTTGGGTTGATACTTTGAAGGCAAGTTGCTTCACAATTTACATTTGAGTTTGAAGATTGTGTTCTTATTATAAAATCTTGTGCTCTCTTCTTCTTTCCTTGCTTTACGTTGCTAAAATTATGGGTGTAATTGTGTATATATAATTGGGGTTTTGTGCTATAAATAGATAATTCATTCGAATATTTGATTTATTGCTCTATTGCTTTAGTAATTCCTTGATTACATGCTTAATTTCATAAAATGGGTTTAACATAATTTTTATGCTTTAATCTATGATTTGAGAGTGCACGCTTGAAATCTAGCTTCCAATCTTTGTAGGTTGCTCGAAAGAGAATTCTTGAAGTGGAGAATTAGGTTAATAATCAAATTTGTCTTTGAGTCCTAAATTTGAGACCGAAATTAGATAATTTCGGTCTACTTTATTTAATGCTGAAATTGATAGAAATAGGAGTTTAGATTAAGGTCTTGGATTTCTTTGTTGTCGACACGTTTGAGACTGAAAGGAGATATCGTGATATAACACTTTGAGACCGAAAGGAGATTAGTATTGATTGATGATAATCTAGCCTATCTATGGTTGATTTAGCATGGTTGAATTGGAATGGATCATTGAGCGTTGATTGAATTCCGAATTTCTCAATTCTCATATATCCCTTGCTTGATATTGTCTTTACCCAAAGCCATCGTTTGGTTACTGAAATCACTTTTATTTTGATAATCTTATATATTGCATGTTTAGGTTCAAACTAGTAGCTATTCATTCTTTATATTTTCAATTGCCGATAAATTATTTCTTGTGAAATTTGACCTCGACGCTTAGTTGGGTATTTTATTGACGACGACGACCATTATCCTTTTAACTTTTTTTAGGGTAATTTGAGTGTTATTAGTGTCCCCCGTAGGATTTTCTTAAATGACCTAGCTAGTGAATACATCGTAGCAATATGATGATATGGAGTTCTACCTTGGCAAGTAGACCCTCTATTTTTTATATGAGGGTTGCATTGGATTTCATGTTATAGCTCACGTGGTCTTATTGTCGGTTAACGGTAAATATCCCACAAATGAATTATGTATTCTTCAAAAGTATTTTCAAAGCTTACCTATGGTTTTCAAGGATGCATTGACCTTGTTCATGATTTATACATTCTCTTTAAAGGATTTATTACGTTTTACTTGGTCATGCATATCATGTTTAAGTTCACTATATTATCATGTTTACGTTTTATTACATTTCTCATACTTAGTACATTCATAGTACTAATGCATATTTGTGTCTATATTGTCTCATAATATAGGATCCAACGCTCCTCCACACGCACTTAAGTGGATTGCTCCGCTATTGAATGCTTAGATTGGTGATTCCTCATGGAGTCACGATTCAAGAACAATGTCATTGATGCTTTGTTGCTTTTAATGTCTTTCAGTTTAAACTTCTACGTGGTGTATGGGTTACGTCTCAACTACTCATATGTTGTTAGAAAGGCTATGTCAGATAAGGTTTAGATTTATCCATTTATGTTTTAGTCTTGTACTCACTTTAGATTTCTCTATATGATCTAATCTTTACTTTGAGAGCTCATGCTTTTATGTTGTACTTGATAGTATATCATCTTTTTTACGTCAAGTGGATTGTTTAGGGCCTCTCGGGGTTCTATTCACCATATCACACGTAGAGGTACTTTGAGTCATGACAAACTTGATATTCAGAGCATCAGGTTTATAGAAATGTCATATGATGTCTGATAAGTCATGTTGAGTAGATTTTTGTTCATGAATGTGAAGCGCACCACATTTATGAATAGGAGGCCACAGGGCGTTTAGGAAACTTCACTTCCTTCACTACTCTAAAGTCGTGCCATGGAGTTCATCTATATAAATGTCTTTCTCCTAGTTCTTATCTGATGTTTTTAAGGATATGTCTCCTCAAGGAGCTAACACAATAAGGAATATAGGTGACAATGTGGAGCCCGAGGTTTCTCAAATGACGGTCGATCCTTTGGCCTAGCAAGTGTCACATGCTGAGTTTTTAGCATCTTAGTTTTGCTTCTCTCATCTTGTCCACCACAGAGGTCACTCCTACTCTTAACCTTATTTTTAATCTTGTCGGTCCTAGTATGCTCACACATTCATCTTAACATCATCATCTCCACAACATGCATATTATGAACATAAGAGATTTTGATTGGCCAACACTCCATTCCATACAACAAAGACGGTTTAACCACCACTCAATAAAATTTACCTTTAAGTTTGAGTGGTTTCTTCTTATCGCATAAGAATCTATATGCAAGCCTTCATTTCATCCATGCGATGTGTGACATCATCGTTGATGTCCTCACTATCTTGGATTACAGACCTAAGATACTTAAAACTTTTTCTCTTAGGGATAGTGTGTGTGGCAAGTCTTACTTCCATGTTGGCTTCATCCAACATAACACAAAATTTGCACTCCAAATATTTCGGATTTTTTTCAACTCAACCTTAACCCTTTGAACTCTAAAGTTTATCTTCAAACCTCCAACCTAGCATTAACTCTGTCTCGTGTCTCATCAATCAGTACTATGTCATCCACAAATTACATACACCATGAAATCTCCTCCCGAATAAACTGTATCAACTCATCCATCACCAAGACAAATAGAAAAGGGGTAAGAACGTAACAGATCCTTGATGTAGCTCCATCTCAATTGAAAAGTGCTCAGAATCTCCTTCCACCTTCCTAACCCAAATCTTTGCCTCATCATACATATCCTTTTATCATCCTAGCTAATATAAACCATTGAGACACCTTACAACAAAGACAGAGTATTTAAAATGGAGAAAATGATAATAAGGAATTTCTTCAAGTATCAGTATGAGTATCACTACGCGCGCAACACAAGAGATTTCTCAAGTATCAGTATCACTACACAACAACACAAAGGAGATTTCCTCAAGATTAGAAAGGACTTGGGAGGGGGGGGGGGGACAATTTGATGGGGTTTCAACTTGATAAGCAATAAATAGCTAGTGTATAATCAACCATAGCATGGATATAATTTTTCTAATAACTATATTCAAAATTCTCTCGACCCAATGAATATATGTGTCTTCGGTTTTTCCGAACTCCAACTCCTTGCTATTCAAAACACCAAACATTTTGAGTGGGTATATACTATCTCTAGTTCTAACCTTTAAATGAAAATTTAATTGGATTTAGCCTATCTCTAGATCTAATCCAATGATTAAATCTCAAGTCCTCACTATTAAAGTTTTATCCAATTTCACTTATCTTTTCCAAGTAAAAGTGACATTAGAGATTTAAATCAACGTTTGCAATCATAATTTTTAGATTAAACCTCAAAAAGAATAACTGATCTATGCATAATAATCACAATTTTAAGACTAATTAATCACTATCCAATCAAATTTACACGCTCATCATGTGCACACCCCCTAGATAAAAGTTTAACTACTCATAATAATGGAAATAAAAGTTATACCAAAATAGTAACACTTCATTGCATTCATATTCAACAACCAAAATCAGATCCAAGTTTGAATATATCCACCAATGGTGTTTTCTTCTTGAATAAGCAAAGGAAAAAGTACTACCTCTCTACTACTTGATTCTACAATGTCTAATATTTCTAATATCTCAATTGAAAAGAAGAATAAAGTACACAATTGGACACATCCCTAAACTGACCTAGTAATTCACAAAATTTTTAGTATCATGAGAATTACTACATCATAGAATCGAAAAACATCAAGGAATTCATACTAGTCCCCTACATACTACAAAAAAAAAATCTTTGCATTTGTAGCTTTCAAGCTAAGGCATAAAGATACACTTATCAATTGGAGGAGCTGAAGAAAATGATGGTGTCCACGTTGTTTCACTTTCCTCAATCGACTAGGTTTCCTAATTCAGGATTGTCTAAGGATGAAGCTAGTCAACAGAATATATTGTTTTGTGTAATAAATACACAGTGACAGATCTAGGAGTTTGGGTCGTGGGTACTCTGAAAGTGGCGGAGTCAAAAATATAAAAAAGACATGTTAAAAGTGAGATTCAAACGCATGCTCAACAACACTAAAAGAGCCTTAAACACCAATTCAAGAGCCAATGGACCAATAAAATCATTTGTTCACTAGGTGCTCGATGCTAATTTTATACAAATACCTCTTGATTTCTACACAGATATATATATTTTGAGACAAGGTTAATGGGTGCTTGAGCACCCGAAGGACTCTATTCTATGTGGATCCGCCCCTGTAAATAAGTGTTTGGATATATTGTATTGTTCACTGTCGTTACATAATATCACACATCCATAATTTAAATGATTGAGTAAAGCTAATATAAAAAGGTAGGATAAAAGATGAAAAATGATTATTAAATATAATAAATAAAGACAAAATGAGAAGAAAATATTCAGGTCACAACACGATCACACCAAATCGTTCATTACATAAAATGAGTCTTTTCGTCATTATCTAATGATTTTAAATTTAAACGATACGATACAATATAATTAAAATAACAATCAAACAAATATTATATTTAAACTAATAATACAATACAACGGGTAACAATCTTCTAAACAAGGTGTTAGTTGGGTCAGGCCTCTTTTCATATATTTTTTTTTATTTCTTAAAAAGAAAAACCGTGTGAATTGTGTGTGTGAGAGAGATTAACAGAGATGAATGAGATCTAACTATTCATTTGTCCATTTTAATTTTCATCTTGCGCTTTTCAAAAGTCAATTTAACTAATTTTTAAAGATAAATTAAATTACATTAATTTGATATTTTAAAAATAATAATTAGATTTTCAAAAATTATACAAAAAATACTATAAATTTCAACATTTTGCATATCAATATGATGAAAAAATACATTGTATGAAATGATAATAAAAAATTATGATAATTAAAAATGAACGAAGACAATATTATATTTTTTTTAGCTAAACAACAACATTAAAGAGTATTCACTGCCATCAAACCTCAACCATTAGTAGCCCACATACTTAGACCTAAATAAATAATACTCCATCAGTCTCTCTGTTCCTAATTACTTGTCCACTTTTGAATTGACACACCTATTAATAAAATAATTATTGACATAATGAGTTTACCATTTTATCTCTATTAATTATGAAGTGGATGAATTAAAAATTTAATATTTTCAAAAAGTTCTACATTTTTCAAAGTAATTAATTGAGGGCATAATAGAAAAAAAACTATCATTTCTTGATTTGTCAAAATGGACAAGTAATTAAGAACAATTATAAAAAAAAAAGTAGACAAGTAATTAGTGGAGTAATAATTATAAAAAAAAACAACCAACAACTAGCAATACTCTCACCTCATTTGCCTGAATTTCTCCAACTTCACCCATTTCTAATTTCAATCCAGAAAAGTAAAAAAGAAACAAAAATATCCTATCATTTTGTTCACGAAACACGAAGCTAACAAATCAACACAGTAAACTAGGGTTCCCAAATTCCCTCTTCTTTCTCCCGGTATTTTCCAATACTTCTCCTAATTTTCTGCATATCTTCTTCGGAATATCATTTCACCTCGTTTTATCAGCTTCATCCCTTCAAATTCTGCATATCTTCCGAGTATTCTCAATTACGATATTTTTCTAACTTTGACTTAATCCATTTTAATCATTTTCTTAATATATTTTTTTACAGGATTTCGTATTTGAGAGAAAAGGGAAGATTTGTGCATATCTATTTGAAAGAGGGAGGAATTTGCATATCATTAATTGCGGTTTATGGGTGTTTTGGTTTGTGAATTTTTTTATTTTTCAATTTATGGGTTATTCCTAATTTAGGGTTTTGAGGAGTTTATTGGATTGTGTTAGTCGATGGATTCTGAAAGTATGATCCCCTCTACCAGTGTGGTCAAATGTTGTGATTGCGAGTGCAATTGCTCCATAACGAATAGTTCCTTTTCGGGGAATTGGATACGGACTGTGAAGCGGAAATTTGATGAATATGATGAAATTGAGAAGAAATTTGTGATCCCGGGTTTTATTTTGCCGCAAACGGCTCGTATAGATATGGGAAATGAGTGTATTGCTTTAAGGGAAATGGTTTGTGGACAACAGGAGACGATTCAGGAATTGAGTGTTGAGCTGGAGGAAGAGAGGGAAGCGGCATCCTCAGCTGCTAATGAAGCCATGTCGATGATTTTGAGGTTGCAAAGGGAAAAGGCTGAGTCACAAATGGAATTTAGGCAATTCAAAATGTTTACGGAGGAGAAAATGGCTCATGATCAGCAAGAGATAATGGCGTTGGAGGATTTTTTGTATAAGAGGGAGCAAGTGATTCAGTCGTTGACTTGTGAGGTGCAAATGTATAAGCACAGGATGTTGAGTTATGGGCTATTGGAGTCTGAGGTTGAGTATGATGGTGAGAAAGAGAATGGTCATTTTAGCCGGAACAATAGTGTAGGTGAGAGTTCCGATGGCCGCTTTGACATTCCTTCTTATGATTACCCTCCCTTGAAGTGCACTATAAATGAGAACCAAGTGAATACTGAGGTTGATGATGAGGTTGTTGATGTTGAGAAATATGCATTTGGGGAAGCCCCACGATCATGTGATCATTTGCGTTACCTGGAGAAGAGGATCAATCAGTTGGAAACAACACCAAGTAGTCGGACTGATGGGGAAGTATTTAACAACAATATCCTTGAAAAAGCAATAGTTGCTCAGTCTCCTTTTGTAAAAAATAAAGAAATATGCTCAGATTTCATCTCAGGTTCTCCGAAGTTTGGTGGAAGTGTTAGAAAAGCAGAAAATTTGCAAACAGAGGAGTATGCAAACTTGAGGAAGGTGGATGAGTCATCGGATGTTGGGGATGAAATGAGTGACAGGGTTTATACAATTGACTCTATACATCAGGGTGCTGGATATAATGGTAACTCAGAGGCCAAGGGTTCTGTCCATACCCCAAGAGATTCCCTAAATCATACTGATTTTGGAGATCCTGAGGTCACAAAGCTTTACCTTAGGCTGCAGGCCCTTGAGGCTGATCGGGAATCAATGAGGCAGGCTATCATTTCTATGCGGACTGATAAAGCACAGCTGATATTGCTTAAAGAAATTGCTCAGCAGTTGTGCAAAGAAGCGTCTCCAGAAAGGAGGATACCTGTTAGGAAGACATCTGTAATCAAGAGCTTTTCTTTCATCTCCATATTCAAGGTATGATGTTATCTGTGATCCTACATTTTGTGCTCAATAAATTCATTTGCACATATCAAAGTATGTTGTGCATATGAGCTTTGTCCTAGATCATTGCAAACCACAATAGGAACAACCGTTGTATCATGATACAACTGTTACTGATTTTTCTGGAATGAACACTGTAATTTCTGGATCTTCCATTTTCCTTTATGCTGAGCCACTTTATATTACAAGCATTACCTCTTCTTGTTTATCTTCCTTGATTTCCATTTCTTTGAACCACTACATCTCATTTAGTTTGTTTACAATCCCATGACAATGACAATACTGACCAGAACTCATCTTATGTCTCTTCAAATTAGGTTTACGAATTTTGTTTCTCTATTTCTTGTATGATAACAAAATATGAATGCCAAACTATTGTCCCTGTATATGAATGTCAAGTATTTGTAAAATAAATAGCGTAGTTTACTTACCATTATGAGTTGAGCTCTCGGGCTAGGAATGTTGATCGATGAGTACTGTTTGTTGTTTAGCATACTTTGTTTTTTGCATATATTCGTGATTGTTCCACTCCTGTACATCAATTGACTACAGTAATATTTTTCCGGTTTGCTGATGCTATGACTATTCTCTGTGAGGATTGGTCTTGTAATTGTTTGTTTCCTACTGTTGAGGCTTTGGAAGAACGCAAACTCTCACAAATTTTAGTGTCAACTTATTCTGCAGTTTTTGTGTGTGTAGTAGGGATGAGCCTTTCTGGACATAGAATATAACTATGCCTCTATCCAAGCTAGTTGGAATTGGCTATATGAATCCTTACTATCAATGTTTCTCCCTTTAGTCTGTATTCAATATTTGTGAGTATTGATCATAAATAGACCAGTTTTACGATGGCTTTACACGTACCGCTACTCTCCTCCTTCATCCGCGTTTGGGGCTGAAAATGTGGGCAAATTCACACTGTATTCATTTTTTCAGAAAATAAAATGATGAGGTAAATATTTTTCTGGTTCGCAAGCTGTGGGAAAATCTAGAGTTGGGTTGATAATATCCCTTGCATTACCTCCATTTGGCGTGAACCGTGGAATATTTTTGCTTTATTGGGTTGGCTAGAATTGGTATGGCTAATAGCTAGTCTATTTAGGAAAAGTTTGGTTTGTATATTTGAATAAAATATTGAACTTTTTGGAATCATCAAATATATTGACCTCCTACAGCTTATGTTTAAGTAAGATATTGAGCCTATCCAAGAATAGGAAGAACTCAATGTGAACATGAATTTTGGGTGGAACAACATACCGAGTTATATGAAATCTGCTATTGGGATTACTTTTGACCTCAATTTGAGATCTTGATGTCTTATTACATGCTGCTCTTTTGTTGATGTACCTAATTGCTTTCTCCAGTTTGATTTGTATGTTTGTCTCACATCTCCCTTCACTGGTTATTTTGGAGGGGTAAATATTGATTTAAGGAGAGTAAAGGTTTTGGATCAGAAGATTATAGATATAAACTTTTGTATCTTAATTTTTATTTCCCTGAACTTTGTTTATTCTGATACTTCTTCCCTTTTCTTTCCGTGTGGGATGGAGAGAGAGCATAGAGAATCTATTTTTGCTTTTTGGTATCAAAGTTTTCCCAACCTTGCTCCCTGCCCTTGAACTCCAATTATTTCTTTTGGCTCTCCCATATCATGTTTTCTGGTATATAATTGCTGATAACTGATCTGTTTTTCCTGTTCAGTGGATAATGTCCTTTGTCTTGTGGAGAAGGAAAGCACATCGATGCAAGTGAGTTTTGATCATTAGAAAGCTATTACTATTTTATGTAGTTGCTTTTACTGTATTTCTTCGAAAGGAAAATCTGTTATCTCATTTTGCCTGCTGCCAGTTCTGTTTGAGTCAGTTGAGTTTGGCACTGAAATAATCAATATACTTGTTTAGGTACTTGTTTGGTTTGACTGCCAACAGGGTGGGCTTGCTTATGCTGTTAGACAAGGGACCTCGTGTTGGGCAATGGAGATATCTTTCAAGTACGCAAGTGTGAAACCAATACTCATTGGTCCACAGCGACTTCCGCATCTCTTATGCTTATCGGCATGAATGCAAAGCGGATTTTAGTCAGATTAGTTGCTTTTGGATGGTCATTCATTTGTTCTCGCCCTATATGCCTTGCTGCTGCTAATTTGGGTACTGGATTACTTTGTGCGTTGTTCTTTTCACTTGATTGTTGGAATTGAATACATCTTGATGAAACATTCGGCAAAAATTATAGTTGTTTCTCAGCCATCTAGAACTTGGATCTTATGGCTTGGTGTAATTTTACTTTAGGTTAGTTACTTTTGTATATTGTAGATTTGTGAATAATCTTTTTGGGGGGCCCTCACGATACAAAATGAGTGCTTTGTTTGGGATTGAAATGTAGTTGATTGATTGAATAGAATGAGTGCAGTTTTGCACGTTTTTAAGTACGTCTTCTTTTCATCTTAACTTGCTCGAGATAGTTTCAAGAATTTATTTGCACGGCAGCGCGAGGAGTTCCTACCAGGTATGATATTTAATATTTGTTCTCTTTATGAACTTTGGCGAAAATAACTCTTTTTGTTTTATTTACACAGTAATTGACTTTTTTGCCTTTCCATTCTCCTGCCTTTTTCCAACTCTTCTTTTTCTGCCACTCTTTTCGCAATGACCTTTGATTCTTACTCTCCTTGCACCTGTGTTTTACTGTTCGTTTTATGTCAACCAGAGTTAGGAAACTATCTTGTTATATTCTAGTTTTTTTTTTTTTATGTTAATAGATGCATAATCTTGATATCTTAGTGATGTCATTATACATTGAGGCGCATTTTAGCGTGCTTAAGTTGCACAGACATCCCAAAACTCTACATACATAGTTTGAGATATTCCTAGAGGTACTGGAATTTGATCTATCTAGTTCTAGTTGCATAGCCCAAAAGGGCAGGGGTATATAGATTGGCAATATTATCAAAAGGTTCTCGGTTCATTCCTTCTTTTGCAAGCAAATCTGCAACTTGACAGTTCTTTGGAACTTGTGCAGATTCCCAGTTGCTCCATTATGAACAGAGAGTTGTTTGCCAGTGTGTTATAAGTAGGTGAAGATTGCAGTAATAATTTTATGGCTTCAGTTCAGTCTATTTTCATTTCCAATGAATATAAACAATGCACATTAGCAGTCTTGACTCTTCTTGATGCATGTATGTATTGCTAATAATTCTGCATGTGTGTAGTTAGTTGCAGATAGACTGTCATGGAAGCCAAGAACCCAATCTCCTCTGCCCTTTTTAAAACTCCGCCATCTCTTCTAATATCATTGTTTCCATTTGTTGCACCATTTGTTTTCAATCTATAGTAGCTAGCTCTAGTTGTAGTGTTTTATTAAAAGATAAATGTGTTTCTCCTTAGAAAATTCATTACTAGTGTGTTTATGGAGATTTTATTTTGTAATTGTTATGGTGATTGAAGTTCCGGGTGTGCCAGATGCAAAAAGGACGGCTATTATGTCAGTTATAATGAGCATTATGTGTGTTATTGGGAGTGCTCCTAAGCATGCCAAGCCATTGAGATTGGCTTTGATTTGAAGAGGGTGTATTATAATATGACCCAATTTTGTCCAAAAACCAAGAAAATCTGCTCAATGGGTTCCTTTGTATTTTGTTATAAATTAATGAGTAGATTATACTGGGTCTTATGTTGATACCAATAGAATTTAGGTAAAAACGTGTAAGACATCTTTTGTGGTTGCAAAGTCACGTAAATTAAATAATCTTTGCAGGAACTCTTGGCCTCATTTTTTTTTTTTTTTATTAAGATGAAGTTGTCTGAATTTAAACTATTAAGATTTGTCTCTAGATCTGAACAATGAAAGATTTATATTGTATGTTTTTCAACGTTTAAGTATGCATAATTTATTTATTTACAACCATAATAAATATGCAAAATTCAAATCAAAGGTACTTCCTCTTTTTAGTTTTACTTGTCACTATTTGATTTGGCATATCCATTAAGAAAATAATTATTGATATAGGTATTTATCATACCATCTCTACTAATTAATGTTTGGTATTGGGTCTTGAAAAATTATATGGAGAGTAATGTTTAATGCTAGAGGTAAAACATGGAAATGGATAATTGTCTTTTCTTGATATGTCAAAAGTGACGAGTAAAAAATGAAAATTTATTTTAGGAATAAGTGACAAGTAAAAGTGAACAAAGGGAGTAATTAAATATTTGAAAATAATAAATTGAATTAAATAAAATCATTATTTGAATAAAAATGAAATATTTATGTTAGCTAGTGATGGTGGAGATGGTTTGTAATGATGGTGGTTATAATGGTGGTAATAGTTGTGATGGTCGAGATGGTCTGTAATGGTGGTGGTTATAATGGTGTGTTACTAACTAATAATGGTGGTGGTAATAGTTGTGGTGGTGGAACGGTTGGTGTTGTAGCGACTGACATGTTGGCAGTGGTGGTAGTGGTTCTAATGGTGAAGTTGATTGATGTTAGTAGTTAGAGGTGTCGAAAATGACTCCAACTATAGGTAACCTGTCCAATTCGCTCAAAATTCTAAGGTTGGGCTCAAGAAAATTTGAATGGGTTTAATCTCAATTCTCAACTCATTCAAGTCTTTGACCCATTTTAAAAGAATCATCAATTGAGCCAATTTAATCTCTAGTTTCAATCCGTTTAAAATTCTTTATTTGCATTGATGTAATGTATGTTTCTATACTGAAGGTGTGAAGTACTATCTATTTTATATCTTTTAGGATTTATTTATCCATTTATTTGAAATTCAAATTGTGGTTATAAAAAATAAATAATAATATGTAATTATTGAGATTAAGCAGGTCAAATTGGACGGGTCATGACTCAATCCGATTTTAGCTCATTTGAGCCCAAAGTAAACTTGGTCTAACCCAATTTCAATTTCAACTCAATCTAATATCTCCAATTTCAACTCAACCCGCCCATTTGACACCCTTATTAATGATGGTGACGATGTGTTGGTGGTAGTAGGTGATGGTGGAGATGATTAGTAGTAGGATTGACCACAGTGGTCGTAGTGGCTAATAGTGATAGCGATAGTAGCGATGGAGGTGATGGCAGTGTTGATATTGAATATAATTATAATAATGAAGGTGATAGATATGACAGTGACTAATAATAGTGGTTGACAGTGATGGTGGTTGTAATGAAAGAAGTCGTTTGTAGAGGTGACCTGATATTGGCAACGGTAATGGTGGTTGAGATTGTGGCGAAATATTGGATTCCCGACTTTCTTCAACCAACACGTGTGAGAACACATTATTATTTTTATATAAGGGTGAGGTATTGTGTTGAAGTAAAATATTTATTTCTATTGTAGATGGGAAATGTTAATCCCTTGGGGCGGAGCATTTATTTCCATGAGTTGGACAGCCCAAAATTTAGTGGCAATATAGAACACGAGAAATAATTAGGAATAGCATTTCAAGTAGCTTTGGCTAGGATAGTTCAATCAATATGATAAGGAATTTATTTTTTCAATCGATAATTTATTCCTTGTATTGTCAATGATGTAGTTCATGGGTATCCTCTCATGGTCCCTAGTACGTGTTACCATCTCCTCTTCTTTTGGCCAGCTATATGTAGTTCTATGGAAATCTCTTTCGGAACTATCTGTTGGAACCTGCAATTGTTTCTCTCCATCCAACGACAACATACAGAAATTCTAGGATAGTGTTTTTGGGCGATCTGTTACTAAACAACTTTCGACAGCCACATGACCTCTTCTTCCCACGAGTGCTCCAGTCTTCTTATCCCTATCCAATTCAATAGTCTACACCATATCTGAGTGGCAAAAGTGCAATCAAACATCATGTGCGATAGGGTTTTAACAGTCTGGGTATTGCACAGACACAAGCAACATCGATTTGAATACCACAGGTTGTTAATCCGTCAACTGTTGTTAATTTCTTTTGTAGCGCTAGCCATAAAATGAACTGATGTTTTGGGATCAGTCCCTTAGCCATATTAAGTTTCTTCCAGGCGACTTTAGGCAGTTGTGGGGAAAATGACTTATAGCCTTTCTTGATGTTAAACCCACCTTTATCAATGAAACTATCAAGGGCAGTTTGGTAGGGGGGACCCGTAGCCAACCAAGATCTTGCATCCAATATTTTCCTAACCACCCAACTCGCTTGCTTAGGTGTAGGAACATTGTCTATAGAGTTTCTTTTTATATAGAACGTATGGACCTATTGAACCCATAACTTTTCTTTCTTCTTTGCTATTGCCCATAATAATTTGAGTATTGCAGTTTTGTTCCAGTGTGAAAAGTTCAATATATTGAGGGGGGGGGGGGGGGGGGGGGGGGGGGGGGGGGGGGGGGGGGGGGGGGGGGGGGGGGGGGGGGGGGGGGGGGGGGGGGG
>JAJOOS010008346.1:0-26140 GCA_029582725.1 Solanum chiquidenum
CCCCCCCCCCCCCCCCCCCCCCCCCCCCCCCCCCCAAAAATAGAAGAAGATCTATAAAAATTCAACAGAAGGAGAAGAACAATACCCACATTGGAAAAATAAAGAGAAAAATAGAATAAATAGAACTAACCTTATTACTGAATATAAAACTAAGCGGCAAGAGCGAGAGAGAAGCCGAAGAGATGAATAAAGAGGGAAAAGTAGGTAGGTTTTATAAGAATGTGACAACGCTGAGAATGCAAGAATAATACATGTAAACGTTACAACCCTCTTAAGTAGGTCAAATTCAATGAAAATCACCAAAATGCCCCTTACTGCATCAATCAATATTACCTTGGGCAAGCCAACGGCCAATACTGGCTCTTTACACTGGGATAACTAATACGACCCCTTTTCGAACAAAATAAAAAATACTATCTGTTTTCAAAAATTTAAAACTAAACGAAACCAAACCCAAATAAAATCGATTTATTGAGTCGTTTCGATATATTTTTTTGGTCAGAATAGATTTTTATCAAAACTGTGAACACTCCTAACCACAAGTATATTGAGGATAAAACCACCAATAAAAAATGATTTATTCTTGAAAAGGAATTGCGTAAAAAAAGAAAGGGGGGGGGGGGTCTATAAAAATTCAACAAAAGGAGAAGAACAATACCCACATTGGAAAAATAAAGAGAAAAATAGGATAAATAGCACTAACCTTGTTATTGAACATAAAGTAAGCGGCGAGAGCGAGAGAGAAGCCGAAGAGATGAAAAAAAAGGGAAGAGTAGGTAGGTTTTATAAGAATGTGACAACACTGAGAATGAAAAATTAACACATGTAAACGTTACAACCCTCTTAAGTAGGTCAAATTCAATGTAAATCACCAAAATGCCCCTTATTGCATCAATCAATATTACCTCGGTAATGCCAATGACCAATACTGACTCTTTACACTAGGACAACTAATACGACCCCTTTTCAAAGAGGCCGCCTTTAAGAATCTATTAAGTGAAATCATTTAATAATGGATAGATACAAGTTATACAATCCTCACACGAGGAAAAAAGAAGGCTTTCCTTAAGATAATTTACACAATACAATAAAATAAGGAAAGCAATCAACGACATACTACTGTTGAACTCTTTCCGAGATCTTTTTTTCCTTTGAAAAGATACAAGAAAGAAACTATCAATCTATTGATATTGGAAAGCCTAACGGATTCTTTCAAGGTATCATTTCTAAATATAATGAAATTCATAGGTATATAGAAAGAAGTTTATTAAATTCAAATTATTTTTTAATTATATTTCAATCGTTAATATATATGATAAAATAAGAACCACTACTAAAAAGTATTATACTCTTGATCATGAAATATTGATTGTTATTGAACCGTGAATGACATTCCTTTTACTTTGAATATAAAAAAGTATAAGAAACAGGGAAGATTTTGAGGAGTGAAATATGTTTGCATAATTTCTTGATGTTATTACATATTAAATGATGTATATGTATTTCAGTTTATATTGCTTAAAATTTATTTATTTTTAGTTTTTCTTTCTCTTCTTTATATTATATTTTCTTTAATGGAAATCTTTCCATACATGGACAAAGTTAGAGAGAAAGCTATGAATTTGATATAAGGACAAATTATAGAAATCACATACTTTTAAGACAAAATTATAATTTATCCCTTAAAAGTTTATAATTACAGAAATCCCTCAAAACGGATATAATAATATAAGCGTTGATACATTAATCTGATGCACGAGATACATTAATTATTAAGTAAGATACATTATATTTTATACATGATACACTTATAATCTAATGTACATTTTATACATGATACACTAATCTGATGCGCGAGATACAATAATATAAGTGCGCGAGATACAATAATATAAGCGCTGATACATTAATCTGATGCGCGAAAATGAGGGATTTTGGAAATTTATAAAACTTATAGGGGATAATGGTAATAAGTAAACTAAAAGGTGGGATTTCTGTAATTTTTCCTTGATATAATCCAATAGCTTTGATCAAAATTATGTATTTGTGTTTAAAAAGTTACTTTATATATATAAATAAAATAGAGAAAATTTTAGAAATAGCAAAGATAATAGAAATAATAAGGCTCTATAGCTATAGTTTCGGTAATTGCACCCTCATAGCTATAGTTTTGTTTGCTATGGAGGTTGTGGTTTGTATATTTCGCTTGCAAATATACAAACAGGGTAGTTTATGCGAATGGAGGTTGCAATATGTATATTTGTCTTGTCCATTTGTATATTTCTCTTGTGAATATACATAAATGGTAAGTATATACAAATTCAGTATTAATACATTAGGAATTTTTGTATGCTTTGTTTGCCAATATACAAACAGGATAATTAATTATGAATTTATTCATAAATCGTATACAAATATTTAGGGTAAGTATATACAAATTCTGAATTTATATAATCAGGGACCGAATTATACAAATTTTGAATTTTGAATTTATACAATTAGAAAACCAAATAGTAAGATTTTGCAAAACTATCGGCACAAATTAAAAATGATGGTGGTCGTTACCTTTATATTTTCATCTCATTTTATCTTTATTTATTATTTAATAATCATATTTCATCTTTTATCCTACCTTTTCATAATAGCTCTATATCGTACCCTACTTTTCTTGTAGATTTATCACTCAAATTATGGATGTGTGACATTATGTAACGCCAGAGACACATACAATCTATCCAAACATTGTATTCATTAAAACAATAAAATACGATACAATACAACACGATACATTATGAAACAATACGTAACAATCATCCAAACAAAGTGTAAGTATCAGATGCGTGAGACACATAAATAATTCTTATTACACGTTAGCCAGCTTACTGTAAGCCTATAGGACAATTGATGACGTCATTAAATATTTAATTCTACACCATAACCCAAAAGGTTCCCTTAAGGATGCATTCACTTACTAAAGTTAATCATCAATTGGGACAATGTTGTACATGGACCTAAATTGAGCCCATGATGATAATGTTTTGGAGAAGACTTACTGGTATTGTCTTGATTTTGGAATTAGTAACAAAGATGTGAGTTGAAGGATCTAGATGATAAACGGAGCCAAGTACAGGTGTCTCTTAAGTCATTCCGCCTTTCATATTAAGCTCTTTTATTTTTGAATAGTCAAGAAACCACACTCCATTATTCTTAAGTTGGGCAAAACTCAAAAGGACAGTTTTGCTACTTCTTTTTTTCTATGGCTGTCAGCTGTAGAGTGTAGATAAAACATAGTTGTACCAATTACAAGCAAGACAAGTAGCAAAAGAGAATTGGAGAGAAATCATTCTTGATCACATATTACTCTTAGCATTCAACAGGTAAAATAAACAAGTTGTTAGTAATTGAAGATACAAACATTTATCTTCTCAAAATCATTTTGTGTTACGCTCCAAATAAGAGGTTGAAGGGTGGAAACCTATTTTGAGAAGTGAAATATGAGAGTTGCCACACAATGACATATTACCAGCGTTGGTGTGGAGCTACAATGATCTTCCCGCACATTTAAAGCAATGTTTTTCCTATTGTGCAATATTTCCTAAAGATTATCCATTTAGGAAAGAACAAGTTATTCATTTGTGGATTGCCAATGGTCGCGTACCACATGAAGATGAAATAATTCAAGATTCAGGCAACCAATATTTTCTCGAGTTGAGATCAAGATCATTATTCGAAAGGGTCCCAATCCTTCTGAAGAGAACATAGAGAAATTCTTAATGCATGATCTTGTCAACTATTTAGCTCAAATTGCATCTTCAAAACTTTGTATCAGGTTGGAAGAGAGCCAAGGATCTCACATGTTGGAAAAAAGTCGGCACTTATCATATTCAATATTGAGATATGGTGACTTTGAGAAATTGACACCACTCTACAAATTGGAGCAGCTGAGGACATTGCTTCCGACATGTATTGATCAACTCGATAATTGTTACCCTCTAAGCAAGTCGATGCAGCTTAACATACTTCCAAGTCTAAGATCCTTGAGGGTACTGTCATTGTCTCATTAATTACCAGATTGTTGAGTTGCCAAATAACTTGTTTATCGAATTAAAGCTCCTCAGATTTTTGGACCTTTCTCAGACGGATATAAAAAAGTTGCCAGACTCTATTTGTGTGTTGTATAACTTAGAGACACTTCTCCTGTCACATCGTAGTAATCTTGAGGATTTACCAGAAATAGTGTCATTTCCTGAAGGAGAATTGCCCTTCAATTTACAAGTCCTTGAGATTTGTAATTGCACGAAACTGGAGAACGGTCAAAAGGTGTGGCGTTTGCCCTGTCTCAGAGAGTTAGTGATCGCACATGATGGCAGTGACGAAGAGATTGAACATTGGGAGTTGCCTTGCTCTATTCAAAGACTTACCATACGCAATCTGAAAACATTAAGCAACCAAGTTCTCAAAAGCCTCACCTCTCTTGAATATCTATATATGGCTGATTTACCTCAAATTCAGTCAATGCTGGAACAAGGGCGGCTACCCTCATCGCTTTATCTCACCATCATGAGCTTCGATCACTTCCTGAATCAGCACTGTCCTCCTCCCTCTCTGAGCTGATCATCGAAGATTGCCCAACTTTCCAATCCCTTCTGGTAAAAGGGATGCCCTCTTCCCTATCTAAGCTGACCATCAGGGATTGCCCTAATCTCAAATCCCTTCCGGTAAAAGGGATGCTCTCTTCCCTCTCTGAACTATATGTTTCCTACTGCCCATTGCTCAAACCACTACTAGAATTTGACAAGGGGGATTATTGGCCAGAAATTGCTCATATCTCGAACATAGAGATCGATTGGGAATCCCTTTAATGATTAAAACAAATGTAAGTTTTTCTTTTTCCTCATAAGCTTTCTATTTTTGTTTACTTCCCTTTGCTTTTTTGTCAATTCTCTTCCTTTTCTAAAAATCTTGTTGAGCAGCATGCAGTGTCTATTGCCACATTGAAGCCAAGAAATCATCTTCAGTTCGAGATGAAAACTTCCATTGTCAGAATTAGAAGTTATAGACTTGCAGCTAATTGTTGTGCGTTATATAATTGCATATATCTTGGATGGGAGGTATTGGATTAGTTTCTCATTGCTTATTTGGTTTATGCTCTTGCCACATTTTAATTTCACATCTCAATTGACAATTGCGGAAGACATCATATATATGTAGCTTGTGCAACCATGTATAATTGAAATTTAAGTTTTTGTAAGCATCAAATATCCCATGTCAAGAATGAAACTTTGCTTCACAGTAGAACGAAGATCTGCTGTCACTATAGAAAGTCTTTTTAAGTGAATCTATGCAGGATACATTGTATTTGCACTATCCTTGAATGTTTGCACATATTTAGTAGTTGGTGGTGTATTTCTTTCTTCAGGCCTGCAAGTTTTTACATCGATATTTATTTTTCAGTACTTCTCTTAGTTTGTTAATTATGTGCTCTTGTTAAATCATGCATGTTGGAATTGGGAGTAATAATTTTGTGTAGGAAGTTCATATCAAAGTGTAATATTAACAAATTATAAGCCTTTTCTATCAAAGACAATACATAGATATGATAACAAACAACAGAGTCTCTAACAGAATATGTAAAGTACATGTGGAAGAAATTCAGATGGTTAGGACCTGCATTTTAGTTTATTTCAATTCAACTCATTCGGTCCAAATAGCTATTAACCCGTTTATTTATTAACTCATTCCAATTTTACTTGCCCTAATTCAATTCAATCTGCTCATTTGACACCTCTATCTTAAAGCATCTAAACAATGAATTATCTGCCTCAACTATTAGCGAGTTTTAATTTAAAAAATTCTTGATCAACGATAGATTTTTAGCTCAGCTGGTGAAAGTTTCATTTCCAATAGAAATATATGTGAATTTGGTGGTATATGGTCCCCGCCAAAATATAGGTTCTTAACTCCTTTTTTCCTTTTTAAAATAGGAACAGAAAAAGAATATCAAAAATATTCTTTAACTATGTGAAATTGAACAAAAATGTCATCAATTAATAATATGATCTAAAAATACCCTTACTGTTAACATTTGGTCAAAAAAGTAACCCTAATGTTGCTTAATGGGTCAAAAATGCCTTTTTGAAATAAATATATTACTTCTTTTTAAGAAAAGAACAAATTATTTTCCTAACGATGATAATTATAATTAGAAAATGTTTATCCTACTTCAATTCAGAAAAGGTTAAGATATAAACGTATTTTCTATTTTATTTGAATATTAATGGGGTTACTATGATCTTATATATATGACCTATACAATCAGTTAAAAAGATACATGAAGTTAGTTATCAGTTAATAGTTTGGTCTAAAAATATTTTTGCCGTCAATAGTTTGGTTAAAAAATGTCACTAATGAACTTAATACGTCAAAAATATCCTTTTTCGAAATAATTTTTTTATAAACACATTCTTTTTCTAATGATGATGATTTTTTTTAATTAGAAAATGTTTATCCTACTTCAATTTGGAAATGATTAAGATATAAAAATATCTTCTATTTGATTAGATTTTTTTTATCATTATCTAAATAAAAATTAATGATAGGGTTACTATGATCTTATATATATGACCTATATTATCAATTAAAAGGGTACATGAAATTATTCTATTTTAATGGTTAAAATAAGAGTAGAAAATTATTTCCTACTTATTTATTAGTTAACTAGGCATGGAAACGTGCGCCGCACATGTGAGCCATGTTAAGTTGTATCATTCTTGTTGTTGCCCCAGTCATTATGTGCTACCGACTTACTGCCTAAGAGTTATAATTAGTAAAATGATATCTTTTAGTAGTTATTCCTACTGCAACCCATAAAATAGGATAAGATGAGAAGTATAACCAAATTACATGTTTGAGTTCTCTCTTTCATTTGATTTCGTGTAGTTTTTCTTGAACAATTAATTCTATTCTGGTCTATTACGAAAGCAAAAAAAGATTACATGTTTTTAAATTTAAAAAGAAAGAGAATTATTGTGATATTCAAAATCATAAACGTTATAAGAGACATGCACAAACATCCTTAAACCACAAAGTAACATGGTGAATATAATATTAAGCCAACTATTATTAAATATTAATAATAAAGTAGAAATAAAGCAATTCACGTTATATTAGAGTAGTAAAGCAATCTACTATAAAGGGAAAAAGTAATTAACCATTACATTATTTGTAATCTCACAAGTATAAGTTTCAAAATGGTAGGGAATTAGCAGAAAATATGGGGAAAAATAACCTGAGCGTTGTAATTGTCGTTGAGAGTTGATAGAGAGAAGAAGAGAAAACTGATAAAATGATGGAAGTGATTTAACACTTTGCCACTTTGGTGTCGACTTTTATAAAGTATTGTATAATACATGTAAATGATATGCGTAAATGTTAATATAATTAAGAACTTCTTGACCACATTTTCTACTCTATAGAAAAATAACAGAGAATAGAAAACTGCTTGTAACACACTATTATCATTGCAGCAACAAAAATAACTTTCAAGTGAAAATCGTAGAAAAACTATAAAGTAATAATGAATATATTAGATAAAAACTTACCAAATATCTCCATCAACTCGTGGAATTAAATAGAAAGAGAACTATAATAACATCATCATCGTTGGTAATTACTCTAATTTAATTTCAACATGTGATACAGAATTCTCTGAAGATGGGAAAGGATTTAAAAACTACCACAATGTAATTGGAATGAACTCAAAGACCACTATATATAGTTAGATTAAAAGTTGAGGGGTCAAGGAGAGAGTTGGAAAGGACAAAAATAAATAGCAAATTAGATATAATTTATACTTATAATGGTATATGTACTTCTAGTAACGGTTGGCAAAATGATACAAAGAGATCTCATTGAATTTGTGAAGAAAAATGAGGAGGGAGGCGAGGGAGGATTTACCAGAAAAGCCGTTTTTTATTTATTCAATGCTAAGCTCCCTTACCAGCTTTATTCTATATCTTTTCTTCTTTCAGTCATTAAAGTTGTTTACTCTATTCAATTAAATTGAATCTCTTCCTCTCCTTATTTAAGATATAATTATTGTATATAGTGAAAGATGTAGTTCAATTCCAAAATCTCCTCCTCTTCCCTTATTTAAGCCTCATAAATCATACTGTAATCATTTTGATTAGGAAAATCATTTCGAAAATTGAGATTTCATTGAAATACGGATGAAAGTTAAAAAAATCTGGAAAAAAGAAAATAAAAACATATATAGATGCTGAGCTTTGGAGGTGTGAAATCACCATTTTAATTTCCCAAATATATAGTTATATAAAGATTTTCTAAACTAAATTTCGAGTAAAATTAGAATTGCACGGTTAGTAATTTTTTTTTTTCTAAAACAAATAAATAGAATGAAGTGAAGCAAAGAGATCTAGAGCCGTTAATTAGTATTTAATGAAATGATAATGATGAGAAAAGTTTTTGGGTATAAATGAATTAATGATGTGCCAAACTATATTTATAATTTTTTAGTTTATAAAGAGTAAAAATACACTTACCTACTTTTACTATTATTATTATTATTTAATTTTTAATTAATTAGATATATATATATATATATATATAGGAATTAATCTAAGAAAATTCAAAAGTTATTACTATTTTAATTTAACTTATTATAACATTATATATATGATATGATGTGATTTTAAAAGAAAAGAGACAAAAATTGGATTCTTTAATAGTAATATCTTTATTAGGAATAAAATATGGTTAAAAAGAAAGAAAAAATATACTAATATATTTATAAGGAAAAGGGCATTTTGGACCAACTATTAACTTGAAGCATCTTTTTTGTTCAATATTCAGATTTCAGAAATGGAGGTAGGCTTAGCAGTTGGTGGCACATTTCTCTCTTCAGCTTTGAATGTTCTCTTTGATAGTCTTGCACCTCATGGTGAGAATAATGATGTTCGTCTCTTAAAGAAGCTGATAATGACTTTGCTTGGTCTTCAAGCTGTGCTAAGTGATGCAGAGAATAAGCAGGCATCAAATAGACACGTGAGACAGTGGCTAAATAAGCTTCAGAGTGCTGTCGACGACGCTGAAAACTTAATAGAACAAGTCAATTATGAAGCTTTGAGGCTTAAGGTGGAAGGTCAGCATCAAAATCTTGCAGAAACTAGCAACCAACAAGTAAGTGGTGATTTCTTTCTTAACATAAAGGTCAAGTTGGAAGAAACCATTGAAACATTGAAGGTGTTGGAAAAACAAATTGGTCGCCTTGGTTTAAAGGAGTATTTTGGTTCGATTAAACAAGAAACTAGAACACCTTCAACTTCTTTGGTTGATGATTCTGATTTCTTTGGTAGGCAGAGCGAAATAGAGGATTTCATTGACCGTTTAATATCTGAAGATGCAAATGGTAAAAAACTGACTGTAGTTCCTATTGTTGGAATGGGCGACGTGGGTAATGATCTTAGGCATATTTATATGCCTAAGTAGTCGAAATTGGCCCATGAAGTGATGATGTTTGATGACGATCTTGAGTTATTAGCTTGATTTTACGGGAATTGCTGGCAACAACTGCTTGGCGCTCTGCAAGACGCGCCGCGCCTGGCACCAAAGTTCAGAGTACGTTTCCAGGCGCGATGGAGGCGCGACACGTCCCTCTTTTGCCGACTTTTCCAAGTTTTAAACATTAAATAGGATTCCTAATTTGAGTAGGGTTCGTTTCAAACTTTTCCTACTAGTATAAATAGATCCTTAGTGTTCCATAAGAGGGGTTCGACTTTTGATTTAGTGTGCAAGGGCAAGAATTCAAGTTTGTAATAGGTTTTAATCCTTCAACTCTTCTATTTTCCGAAAATTGCATGAACTATTGTATTTTCTTGTTTTATAATAGCATGAGTAGCTAAACGCTCTAGTTCTGGGGCTGTAGCTATGAATTATGTGTTGAATGTTTGAGGCTTTATGAATTGATTTTCGGTTGTCAATCCAAATTACTTCTATATTCTTGTTTTACTATTTTATGCTTGCGCACCATAGAATAAATCTAGTGTCTAATCTTGAAATCGAACGAGGAGAGGTTAGATAGACCAGAAAATATAAAGAGCTCGGTCCACCCATTGAATTGAGGTGATTAGTGTTCAGGAGTGACGCCCAGACGAACACCTTGCTTGGTTATGAAATAGGATGAAATATACATGCTCGCCAGTTAGTTTATTTATCCCTGCTCAACGATGTAGTTAGATGGCTAACTGGGGTAGGCGGCGAGAGGCGAACCACCCGGACCATACTATCAACCCTATAAACCAGTAATTTGACAACTGAAGTGAATTCTAAGCCAATGATATGATGCATGATATTCGATGTATGCTGCAGCCCTGGAATTGTTTTTAAACTTTCTTGAACCATATTAACAAAGTTTTTCACAATCAGTTACTTTCATTTAGTGCATAATTATTAGTAGGTACTTAACTAAATCATCAACTCTTAAAAAGGTTACTTGGTTACTTTTAATTGTAGAATTAAGTGAATATAAGTTGATCATAAGTCCCTTGGGAACGATAATTTGTTTCTTAAATAATTTGTACTATTTGTGCGACCACGAACACTTGCGTGTAATTTGGGGAGCAACAAGTTTTTGGCGCCGCTGCCAGGGACTTAGAAATTGATTTATATTCAATCTTCTTAAGTCTACAATTAGATCATTTGGATACTAATTACTTGATCTTAGCTTGTTTATTGCAGGCACTTGACTTTCAGGTCTGGCTAGGAAATGAGAACTTGTCGAACCATACAACGAACCTGAACGAGTTCTACGACTGCGCAGAAAAATGAATCAAGGACGAGGAGAATTGGGTTTAGGTATTCCGGAAAACATTGATGAAGAGAATCAAGACAACTTGAATAACTCGGAAAACGTGAATAACCAAAGGAACCCGAATAACCAAGGAGCACCGCCTGTCGTACCCGCAAGACCAGTCCGTGATGTGGCAGTCCCACTCACAGCCAACTTGGCATCTAGCATTAGGAAACCTCTATCGGGGGGGTAGATTTGAACTAAAGTAGAACATGGTACATATCCTCCATACTAATGGGCAATTCATCGGTCTCCCCCATGAGGATCCTCAAATCCATCTTAGGACCTTCATAGAAATCACCAATACATACATCTCAATTGGAGTCTCATCTGACTATGTAAGGATGGCTTTGTTCCCATACTTATTGTTAGGAGCTGCAAGACGTTGGTTAGATTCTGAGCCACCAAACTCCATCACTTCTTGGGATGATCTAGCAAAGAAGTTTTTGAGTCAATTTTTCCCATCCAAGAAAACCGCAAAGCTGAGGGGAGAGATAATAAACTTTTATTCAAAAGCAAGGGGAGGACATGTACCAAGCATGGGTGCGTTTCAAACAAATGTTGAATGCTTGCCCACATCACATACAAATCAATGAGGTACTTTGCCACACTTTTTTTTGAAGGTTTAGACTATAATGCTCGTTCTCTTCTTAATAGTGCAGCAGGTGGACAGGTGCTAGCCATAACGAGTGAACAGTTCTTCATCTTACTCAATAAACTTTCTGAAGGGAACCAAGGGTATGAGGGTGAAATGTATAGAACTCCAACCCAAAAGGCTGCAGGGATCTTAGGTGTAGACCAAGCTACTGCCATAAATGCCAAATTAGATGCAATGCAACATAATAGTACATTGCAATTTAAACAAATAGCTCTAAATCAGGCTCCGATAAACGTAGTACAATATGCAACAAATTGGTGTGAAGTATGTGGTAGTGGAACTCATGAAACCGAGCAATGTGAGGCAAACCCGGATTCCGTAAACTATGTGGGTAATGCGCAAAGGGGTGGAGTGCAACAAAATTATGGTAACACTTACAACCCTAGTTGGAAGAACCATCCTAACTTCTCATGGGGTGGGAACCAAAACCAAAATCAGGCGCAAGGGGTTAACCAATACCGTTCTC
Source organism: Solanum chiquidenum (assembly GCA_029582725.1). NCBI lineage: Eukaryota > Viridiplantae > Streptophyta > Magnoliopsida > Solanales > Solanaceae > Solanum > Solanum chiquidenum. The sequence continues at coordinate 11,992 of JAJOOS010008346.1, forward strand.
AAGGGGCTGGGCAACAATACTACAATCCTAACCAAGGCTCAAATTCTAGTGCACAAAAAGGGGGGATGGCCAATGAAGAGCTACTCCAAAAGCTCATGACTGAAATAGGGACAAAATTAAATGCTAGAATAGATAAGCAGGATGAGAACATTAGAAACATCCAGATGTCCCAAATGAGTTTAGAGAAACAAGTTGCGCAAGTGGCGAATTCTTTGAACTTGCATCCCCAAGGTGGGCTGCTCAGTGATACTAAGCCCAATCCAAAACAATTGCATGCGGTAAGTACTAGAAGTGGGCTGTAGTTAGAAGAACTAGCTCCAAAGAAGAGAGACACTGAGTTAAGTAATAAAGAAAAGAATGAGGAAGAGGTAGTAAAAAGCTTCAATGTTGAGATACCCATTCCTCAAAAGAAATTACCACTTCCATTTCCACAGAGGCTAAAAAAGCAGAATGAAGATGAATGCTTCGGTAAGTTTCTCTCTCTCCTTAAACAGGTTCACATTAATCTACCTTTGGTTGACATTTACAGGGTATCCCGAAGTATGCTAAATACGTGAAGGACATTGTGGCTAGCAAGAGGAGGCTTACAGAATATGAAACTGTGGCACTTACTGAGGAGTGCAACTCAAGGATTCAAAACAGACTGCCCAAAAAGTTAAAAGATCCGGGTAGTTTCATTGTGCAGATTACAATTGGGAAAAGTGTTCATGCCCGGGGGTTGTGTGATTTGGGGGCAAGTATAAATTTGATGCCCTTATCTGTATATCTAAAGCTTGGGTTGGGTAGTCCAAAACGAACCACTGTTATTCTTCAGCTTGCTGATAGATCCATTGCTAGGACAGAGGGGGTGGTAGAAGATGTGTTAGTGCAAGTAGGTTCATTGATTTTTCTGGTAGACTTTGTGGTCTTAGACTTTGAACCCGATCCTGAAGTTCCATTCATTTTGGGACGTCCTTTCTTGGTCACGGGTAGGGCATTAATTGATGTAGCAGCTGGTCAATTAACCGTGAGGGCCTATGATAAGGTAGAGGTATTTGATGTTTACCACGTGCTAAAATTGCCTTCTATTTATGAAGATTTGTCTGCTATTACTGTGGTTGATCGTATAGTAGAGTCACAGTTAGTTTTGCTCAAAGACCCCTTATAAAGAGTGTTAGTGGGTCAACAGTTAGAGGGAGATACTGAAGCTCAAGAGACTGAATCATGCTTAAATCTAGCAGTAGTAGAAACTCGTAGGACTCAAGTGGAGTCCTTAGAGCGCGAGTTAGGCCCCCTCCAAAACCATCAATTGAAGAGGCTCCTAAGTTGGAGTTAAAAGCCTTGCCGACTCAACTAAGGTATGCTTATTTGGGTACTAATGAAACTTTGCCTGTTATACTTTCTGCAGAATTGTCTGATATACAGGTTGATGCGACATTGAGAATCTTGAAGCGGAGAAAGAAAGCAATTGGATGGCAGATGACTGATATTCATGGGATTAGTCTGGCGTTATGTATGTACAGAATTTACATGGAAGATGATCACAAACCAAGTGCACAACATCAACGTCGTCTAAATCCTTTGATGAAAGAAGTGGTAAGAAAGGAAGTGATAAAATGGTTAGATGCTGGGGTTGTTTACCCAATCTCTGATAGTAAGTGGGTAAGTTCGGTGCAATGTGTTCCCAAGAAGGGAGGTATGACTGTGGTAAGGAACGAAAAGAATGAGCTAATTCTTACTAGAACAGTGACTGGGTGGTGAATTTGTATGGATCACCGGAAACTTAACGATGCTACTCGGAAAGATCACTACCCCGTTCCCTTTATTGATCAAATGCTTGACAGGTTAGCAGGGAAGAAGTATTATTGTTTCATAGATGGCTATTCAGGTTACAACCAGATCTTGATTGCATCCGAGGATCAGGAAAAGACCACATTCACTTGTCCGTATGGTACATATGCTTTCAAACGCATGCCATTCGGACTTTGCAATGCACCGGCGACTTTTCAAAGGTGTATGATGGCCATTTTTCATGATATGGTAGAAGACTTTGTAGAAGTGTTCATGGACGATTTCTCCGTCTTTGGGAAGTCTTTTGAGGTATGTCTCCGGAATCTTGATAAAGTACTTGCTAGATGTGAGGACACTAACTTAGTTCTAAATTGGGAAAAGTGCCATTTTTTTTGTAAGAGAGGGGATAGTGTTGGGACACAAGGTGTCTAAATCTGGGTTGGAGGTTGATAAGGCTAAAGTAGAGGCTATTGAAAAATTACCCCCTCCCATTTCTGTAAAAGGTGTGCGTAGTTTTCTTGGTCATGCAGGTTTTTACAGGCGATTCATCAAGGATTTTTCCAAGATAGCAAGACCCATATGCAGCCTTCTGGAGAAAGAGGTGAAGTTTGACTTTGATGAGAAGTGTTTGAAAGCTTTTGAGATGCTGAAGAGGAACTTAATTGAGGCTCCCATCTTAATTGCCCTTGATTGGGAATTACCATTTGAACTCATGTGTGATGTAAGCGATTTAGCAGTGGGTGCAGTGTTGGGACAAAGAAAGAATAAAGTGTTCCACTCAATCTATTATGCAAGCAAGACCCTTGACTCTACTCAAGCGAATTACACAGTGACTGAGAAGGAGATGTTGGCCCTAATGTTCGTGTTCGACAAGTTCAGATCATATTTGGTAGGTACTAAAGTGATTGTTTTTACTGACCATGCAGCTATTAGGTACCTATTCACCAAGAAGGATGCTAAACCAAGGCTGATTCGGTGGATATTGCTTCTCCAAGAATTTGACCTCAAAATCAAGGATAGGAAGGGTACGGAGAATCAAATAGCAGATCACTTATCTAGGTTGGAGGATTTTTCACATGTGAATGAAGGTGAACAAATTCGGGAAGAGTTTCCGGATGAACAATTAATGGCATTGGATATCTCTGAAGTGCCATGGTATGCAAACATAGTGAATTTGATAGTAAGTGGTGATTATCCTCCGGGTGCTACCACCCAACAAAAGAAAAAGCTTAACCATGATGCCAAGTTCTACATTTGGGATGAACCATTCTTGTTAAAGCAAGGGGTAGACCGGGTAGTGAGAAGGTGCATCCCGGAGTATGAGGTTCACAAAGTGCTGGAAAGTTGTCATGCTAGCCCATATGGAGGTCATCATGGAGGAGAGCGTACTGATCATAAAGTACTACAATCTGGTTTCTTTTTGCCCTCGCTATTTAAAGATTTTGTTGCTTTTGTGAATGGTTGTGATAGATGCCAAAGGTTGGGTACTATTTCAAGACGACATGAGATGCCACTAAGTAACATTCTGGAGTTAAATTTTTTTGATGTGTGGGGTATTGACTTTATTGGTCCCTTCCCACCATCAAGTGGAAACCAATACATTCTTGTGGTTGTGGATTATGTTAGCAAATGGGTTGAGGCAGTTGCTCTTCCTTCCAATGACTCAAGGGTGGTGATAAAGTTCATCAAGAAGCACATCTTCACTCGCTTTGGCACGCCAAGGGAAATCATAAGTGATGGAGGTAAGCATTTCATTAACCATCTTGTTAAGAACCTTCTTGCTAAGTATGGTATTCGCCATAAGGTTGCGACAGCTTACCATCCTCAAACAAGTGTCCAAGTGGAGGTGTCGAATAGAGAAGTAAAGCAAATTTTGCAGAAAACGATGAATGCACAGAGGAAACATTGGGCTGAGAAGTTGGATGATGCATTGTGGGCATATCGACTACGTACAAGACACCCATATGGACTTCTCCCTATCACATAGTATTTGGAAAATCATGTCACCTTCCGGCGGAATTAGAGCATCAAGCTTATTGGGCGATTAAGAAGTTGAACTTGGACCCCGAGCTAGCCGGTAAAAAGAGAGTAAACCAACTGCATGAACTTGAGGAGTTTAGGCTCCACGCATATGAGAATGCCAAACTCTACAAAGAAAAAATGAAAAGGTGGCATGACAAGCACATAGTGGCTCGCACTTTCAATCCGGGAGATAAGGTATTACTCTTTAACTCTAGACTAAGGTTGTTTCCCGGAAAACTCAGGTCAAAGTGGAATGGTTCGTTCAAAGTGGTTAGAATGACACAACATGGGGCAGTTGAACTTCAAGGTGAGACTGGCCCTACGTTCTTGGTCAATGGGCAAAGAGTGAAACACTATTTCGGTGAGGATTCGGATCGTGATCAGGAAGCTCTAGAGCTAAATGATGAATGATCCAAGTTGCGTCGTGCCGCGACATTAAATCAAGCGCTCTATGGGAGGCAACCCATGAACAATATGTAATAGTTAGGTAGTTCGTCTTTGAATGTTTGAAATTTTTGTTTTAGCATAGTTCCAATTCTTAGAATTTAAGATTAGTTATAGTTAGATGGGATTTTCTTTTATTATTTATACCATTAGTATGTAATAGCAAAAAAAAAATAAAAAAAAATTTGTAGCTAGGCGCACTGGCAGGCGCGCCACGCTTGGCATAAAAGTTCAGAGCACCATTTCAGGCGCTGCGCAGGCGCACCGCCCAGATTTTCTGAAAACTGGGTTTCGACCCGGATTTCACCCGACCCACCCTTTTTAAAAACCCCAAAAATCCTAAATTCATCTCCTATTTATTCCAACCGACCCAAACCTCTCAACTCCTACAAACTCTTTCTTCTTCATCTTCTTCTAACTTCCCACTACCTCCATTAAACTCACAACTAAACCTTTCCCTACCCATCCTCCTCCTATAAATCCACATATCCACTCCACCCACTTCCCTTTCACTTCAACTTCATCCATTCTTCATATTTTTTTGTTTTCTTTTCCCTTCTTCTTCCCCCTCTCCACTGCCCAAACCGACCCCCCCCCCTAATTTTTCTAAATTTTTTTCCTTTTTTCTAGTTTTCTCTTCTTATCAGGTATCAATGGCACCTAAGGCGAAGAATGTGGTGGGGGCTAAGCGGAGTAGAAAGAGTGAAGCATCCGGGTTCGGAAATAGGGAACCAGCCCAAAAATTTGGTAAAAAGGCGGTTCAGCGATATGGGTTGACTTGGTTTGACTGCCAGTGGGAAGCAAAATATATGGGCGATGAATACGTCGATTCGGTAAGGATACAATCTCAATTTCCTGATATTTATAGGACTGTGATTGAGTTGGGATTGCGATTTATTTTTGACCATCCGGGTGACTGTAATTTGTCGTTAGTTGTGAGTTTTATGAAAATTGGCTCACGGAAACTAAGTACAAAACTGTACCTATAAGAGGCAGAGATGTGAAGTTTTCGGCTAGGATATTGAATGAGTTATTGAGTACCCCTAAATGTGATGAAGAGGACTTTAATAGGTTGAAAGAGAAACCCCACCCGTACAGAGATATTCGACACACATTGTGTGGGGTAGAGTCGACAGCTAGGTGGGGGCGTAGTAAAGATACTGGGAGGCATTCCACCCTCCACTTTGCTAATTTCAACCTAATTGCTAGGGTATGGTTGAAAATAGTGTGTAGTGTCTTACTTCCCGCAAAATATTTGACTGAGGTGATGCGGGATAGAGTAGTATTGGTCTATATGCTGATGAAGGGAATGCCTATTAATGTTGGGGCAATCCTGAGGCAAATTATGAAGAAGTTCAGGAATAATTTGCGTTGGCGGTTTTGTTATGGGGGGTTGATAACCCGTTTGTTGAGGAACCAGGGTATATAAGAGGAGGCTTGTGACTTGACTATTGCTTTTCACCCGGATCTGACGGGTAAAGTAGTGGATGTGACCCGCACTAAGGCGTTAGACGCGTCCCATGGTCATGTATTGTCTGCCCAAGAAAGCCAAGCCCGTGATGATAGTGTCATGGCAAGAATGTTTGGGATGGAGGAATTACAGCTGCGAATAGGTTGCCGTCCAGTTACAGATGCGGAGATGGAGACCATGGCGGAGCGCTACCCCTTGACCGAGAGTGCAATATTCTTATGCAGGACTAGTCCCGCATTCTCAGAGCCTCTGGATGATGATGAGGCTACTGCAGATGAAGCTATGGATAATGAGGAGGATGATGTTGTGGATGAGGATGTGAATGCCTTGATGGTGTTTGATCACGGTGACGACGAGGCCTAGAGTCCCGATGGAGTATTCCTAGCTCTATACTTTGCTTTAATCGTGCACTGAGGACGATGCTTATTTTTTAAGTGTGGGGTGGGGTAATATGTCTCTGTTGTATATAGTTGTTTACTGCTTTATCGAGTGTAGTGGTAGCTTTTAGTTAAATTTTTAAATTTTTTTATTTTGGGTTCCTCAGCGTTTGTTTTCGGTACTTTTACTGAGGATTGTCCCTTTGAACCGAATAGGACTAGTTTATTGCTTTATTGAGTCTTAGAGTCATCATAGGAGTAACATTTCCCAATGATGGATGGATGATGATTGTCTTAAGGGATAATTAGTCACATAGAAGAGTAGGATTGAGAAAACAACATTGGCCTTTTGAAACTATGTCCGAAAAGGTTAGTCAAACGTCATGGGTAGTCATGTTTGGAAGAATGCAATAGATTGTTGACCTTGTAACAAGCATGTGTTCTTAGTTTTGACTCAAAATAAAAATAAATGGGCTTAATTGTGTAATGATACCGTAATGAAAGTTGTAGGAACATGTTGGTTGATATATCCTTATATGTGTCATAATGCCATGTGTGGTGAGAATTGATTGGTTCTTTCTTAACTTGATATCTAGAACTTGCTTTGTGTGTGTTGAATTAGTAGTTTGTATGACTTAAGGAATGTGATTGAGGCGCTTCTTTGAAATAGCCAATTCTTACCTCTACTTGTATGCCTACCATTGAAATCACCCTAGTAAAGCCCCATTGAGCCTTTAGCCTTGTTATTGATAAACCACATGATAAGCCGAAACCCATTTGTTGATACCAAGCCTTTTTGATCCTATGAAAATCCTTAATGCACTATGTTGAAGAATTAGGGTTGAAGATTGTTGGTTGATATAGCTAAGGGTGAAATGCTACATTGTGTGGAAAAGAAAATTATATTTTGGCCCTGGTCCTTAGTGACAATGTGCACCTCAACTAAAATTGAGGGTGGCTAATTTAGAACTATGCTCGAAACATTGGCCCTGATCCTATGTCACTCCCCGAGCCCACACCCTGGACGTGGCCGGCACTCGAAGACCATTGTTGGCCCCCAAGCGAACCCTTGGCCTGTCTTTCTTAACTCAGCGGAAACCTAACTCAACATCATAACTCAATGCAATGCAAGGTTATAAAACAACCCAACTGATAATAACTGGCCAACAAGGCAACTCGAGTCTCAAATTAGAATATTTACATATATACATGCATGAGAGACTCAAAACTAACTGACTGACTGTCTAACTGTCTATGAAGCCTCTATAATACTGAGATGGATGTTGGGACAGACCCCACAACACCCTAATAAAACAAAACTAGGAACACAAAATAACCGAGTCCTCCGGAAGCAAGGAGGCTCACCACTGACTCTGGAGTGCTTAGCTGGATCAACGGCGTGCTGGATGCTGATCCTGGGTACCTGCGTCTGCATCATAATAAGATGCAAGCCAACTGGCATCAGTACATGGAATGTACGAGTATGTGAGCGGGAAAGCTAAACCCCAACTTAAGCTTGAAAGGAATACAAGAGAACACTTACCTTGGCTCTGTTCAACTCATGAAAGACTGAACTCAATATATAAAGAAATAAAACACATGCAATATATAAAGCTTGAAAACTATTTAAAACATGACGTCAAAATCATATTTATAATATCATAAAATATCATGTTTCCTCTCAAAGTCTACCTGTGCAATGCATGAATGAAGTCCCATACCCTCATTCATACTAAGCAGAACCCCTCGAGGAACCATGCAATTTTCTACTGTGGGAGTTTCTCTAATCGATAACCACCAGTAGGAGACTGAGTGAACGTTTTACCTCACATTGCCCATGGACCATCCTATACCTTGCCATGATATAGGAAGCTAACTATGCTAAGTGGATCCACTAGCTAAACTTACGGATTAATCTAAAAAGTATGACCCGTTAACTCCCATGTTGGCTCATGGTTCTTATGGAGATTGAGTTAATATGAACTCAAGTCCCCAACTCGGTGTTCAAGACTACTCCCAAAAATATACTTTAGCTCATAAGTGTTTTAAACACATCTTTCTTTAATTTGAGATAATTACTCAAAGCTTAGCCCAAAGGCTCTTTTGGAAAACATAGTTCCTCTCTTACTCAAATGTAAAAACATTTATAAACTTCTTTGGGAATACTTAGTTCTCTAATAGCTTTTGAGAATTGAACTCAACTTTAAGCTCTTTGCTTAACTTGAAACTCTATACTCTTTACTTGACTTGAAACTCTATGCCCTTTACTGAAACTTGAGCCTTACATGAAGTTAAAACGTTCAATAAAGACTCTTGAACAACTTTGAAAACTTGCTTGACTTACTTCTTAACTTCACTTGACTTTGATCCTAAGTCGCTTTGAATTGAATTATGGATTCAAGGTATATGATCACATGTTTATGGACGAGTTCTTGACGTTTAGACGTACCTTGGAGTGTTGAAAACAACTATGAAACATAGGTACATTACCAAGAAATATGCATGAGAAAGGAGGGAATGAAAGGGGAAACTTGGCGTCCTTGGCGCTCTGCAAGGCGCGGAGCACCAGCCCTGAAACTTCAGAAGGGGTCTGCTGGCGCTCTGCTAGGCGTGCCGCCCCAAGGGCTGGACCTCAGAGTCCCTTTTGGGGGGCACTGGCAGGCGCGACGCCCCAGCCCCTGTCCCCAAAAACTTCGACTTTTCTCCTTCCTTTTCCAACTCTAAACCACCCTAACTTCAAAGGATTCAACCCCAAACACTAAGACGCATAAAGTCCCTCAAACATACAAGAGATTCAACTCAAAAACACAACCAAATCATGTCCCAAATCAACAAGAACTCCAACCCAATCACACCAACAACTTCAACAAACACAACCACCCTTTTCTTTGAACTTAAAACAAGTTTGGTGGGTGGGGGAAAGAACCACCCTAACACTAAGAGCTCACATACCTAGTAGGGATCACCCCCGACGATATCCACGACGATCTTGACAGATTTGATTCCTCTTCTCCTTCCCTTTCTCCTCTTCTTTCTCTCTTTCTCCTATTCTTTCTCTCTTCTCTCAAAAGCCCTAACTTTCACTCTTTTAAAATGGGAAGAACTGATAAAAAAAATCAGTCTAACACACTAATATAACCAAAGGAATTGGTTAGGGAAAATACCAAAATACCCTTACATTTTCCGGACGGATTTCCCTGCCAACTGCCCAACTTCCAAAGGGAATATCTCACTCATACGAACTCGGAATTAAGCAAACTCGACGGCGTTGGAAAGAACATTCCACGAGCTTCGCAAACATAACTGGAATTACACCTAAATCATCCTGAGATAGGATATATGACTGCTCAAAGTTGGCCAAAAACTCACTTTTTCCCATACTTGGCCAATTTTTCAGATTTTTGAATTCCTTCCAAAAATGATAAATTCCAATTTTAAGCCTCTTCATCGTTATTTCAAATTTCTGGATGTTACATACTATCCAGGATAATGTGTACCCTACTCGGATGTTAAAATCTAGAGTTTGGATGGCTAGTGCAAAGGCATGAAAAATAAAATAAAATAATTATGAACAAGAAATAAAAGGCAAATGTGGAGCAACAAAGAGGATACATAGCCATGAAGGGTGTACTAGGAGGAAATAAAAAGTTATGAAGGAGATTGTTGGCTAAGTAATAACATGTGCATTAGGGAGGTTTAGTCACTGAAATAATTCCCAAAGATTCTTTCCCTTACCTTAAGACGACATTACAACCAAATGAAAGTCCTCTTGATTCCTTGAGAAATATAATGCGAAAGTAATAATACACTCTGGGCAAGCTTAAGGTATGTTGAGGAAAGTAAGAACTTCTTTTGTGAGAGTGAGTTGTTTGTTTGAAAGATAGGCCTTATTGATTTTGAAATTGCTTGAGTGAAAGGCTTTACTAAACATAAACAAATGAGGGCATTCATGGTATGAGTTTGCATTAGCCCGTAAAAATAACAAAAGAGTCATTCTTTGAGAATGTGTGTACTTGGTATAAATGTTGTGAATTGTTACATCTAAAGTGAACTACAAGATCATGATTAAATATGTTTGGTTGGTTTTGAGGAGGGTTGATAAAGTCAAGTGTTGTTGAAAAAAAAAAGTCGATAGTTTAAAGATCGTTTGAGGACAAACAAAATTCTAAGTGTGGGGTGGTAATCTTAGGCATATTTATATGCCTAAGTAGTCGAAATTGGCCCACAAAGTGATGATGTTTGATGATGATCTTGAGTTATTAGCTTGATTTTTTAGTTTAACTTGTGTTGATTGCATACTTACACACGTGATTAGTTGTTTCAGGAACTCTTAAGAAGATTAGAGTTGAAATGGGAAGGGATTTGCAAAGGCGTGCAGGATTTGGCTAAGTGTGGAAGCACCTAGGCCTGGCGTACTGGCAGGCGCGCCGCGCCAGGCCCAAAAGTTCAGAGGGGTGTTGATGGCGCGCCGCGCCAACGAGAATTGTTGGCAACAACTGCTTGGCGCTCTGCAAGACGCACCGCGCTTGGCACCAAAGTTCAGAGTATGTTTCCAGGCGCGATGGAGGTGCGACACGTCCCTCTTTTGCCGACTTTTCCAAGTTTTAAACATTAAATAGGATTCCTAATTTGAGTAGGGTTGGTTCCCAACTTTTCCTACTAGTATAAATAGATCCTTAGGGTTCCATAAGAGGGGTTCGACTTTTGATTTAGTGTGCAAGGGCAAGAATTCAAGTTTGTAATAGGTTTTAATCCTTTAACTCTTCTATTTTACAAAAATTGCATGAACTATTGTATTTTCTTGTTTTATAATAGCATGAGTAGCTAAACACCCTAGTTTTGGGGCTATAGCTATGAATTATATGTTGAATGTTTGAGACTTTATGAATTGATTTTCGGTTGTCAATCCAAATTACTTCTATATTCTTGTTTTACTATTTTATGCTTGCGCACCATTGAATATATCTAGTGTCTAATCTTAAAATCGAACGAGGAGAGATTAGATAGACCAGAAAATATAGAGAGCTCGGTCCACCCATTGAATTGAGGTGATTAGTGTTCAGGAGTGACGCCCAGACGAACACCTTGCTTGGTTACGAAATAGGATGAAATATACATGCTCGCCAGTTAGTTTATTTATCCCTGCTCAACGATGTAGTTAGATGGCTAACTGGGGTAGGCGGCGAGAGGCGAACCACCCGGATCATACTATCAACCCTATAAACCAGTAATTTGACAACTGAAGTGAATTCTAAGCCAATGATATGATACATGATATTCGATGTATGTTGCAGCCCTGTAATTGTTTTTAAACTTGCTTGAACCATATTAACAAAGTTTTTCACAATCGGTTACTTTCATTTAGTGCATAATTATTAGTAGGTACTTAACTAAATCATCAACTCCTAAAAAGGTTACTTGGTTACTTTTAATTGTAGAATTAAGTGAATATAAGTTGTTCATAAGTCCCTTGGGAACGATAATTTGTTTCTTAAATAATTTGTACTACTTGTGCGACCACGTACACTTGCGTGTAATTTGGGGAGCAACAGGTAAGACAACACTTGCTAAAGAGGTTTACAATGATGAGAAGGTGAAGGACCATTTTGGTTTGAAAGCTTGGTTTTGTGTTTCTGAGGCATATGATGCTTTCAGAATAACAAAGGGGTTACTTCAAGAAATTGGCTTAAAGGTTGATGACAATCTTAATCAGCTACAAGTCAAATTGAAGGAAAGCTTAAAGGGAAAGAAGTTTCTTATTGTTCTGGATGATGTGTGGAATGACAACTACAACGAGTGGGATGACTTGAGAAATCTTTTTGTACAAGGAGATTTGGGAAGTAAGATCATTGTAACTACACGAAAGGAGAGTGTTGCTTTGATGATGGGTAGTGGAGCAATTAATGTGGGAACTCTATCTAGTGAAGTCTCTTGGTATTTATTCAAACGACATTCACTACAAACTAGGGATCCTAAGGAACATCCAAAATTGGAAGAGGTTGGAAAAAAATTTGCAGACAAGTGCGGAGGGTTGCCTTTAGCTCTAAAGGCACTTGCTGGTATTTTACGCAGAAAATCAGAGGTGGATGAGTGGAGAGACATTTTAAGAAGTGAAATATGGGAGCTGCCAAGTAGTTTTAATGGTATATTACCAGCGTTGATGTTGAGCTACAATGATCTTCCTCTAGATTTGAAGCGATGTTTTGCTCTTTGTGCAATATATCCCAAAGATTATCAATTTTGTAAAGACCAAGTTATTCACCTGTGGATTGATAATGGTATTTTATCGAAGTTACATTCCGGTAACCAATACTTTCTCGAGTTGATATCAAGATCATTGTTCGAAAGGGTCCCAAAGTCTAAAGGGAAACCGGATGTGTAACATACGGCAATTTGAAATAACTATGAAGAGGCTTAGAATTTGGAAATAGTCATTTTTGGAAAGAATTTAAAAATCTGGAAATTTGGTTAAGTATGGGATAAAAGTGAGTTTTTGGCCGACTTTGAGCAGTCATAACTCCTAACTCAGGATGATTTAGGTGTAGTTACAGTTATGTTTGCGAAGCTTGTGGAATGATATTTCCAACGCCGTCGAGTTTGCTCGATTCCGAGTTCGTATGAGTGAGTTATGCCCTTTGGAAGTTGGGCAGTTGGCAGGGAAATCCGTCCGGAAATATGTAAGGGTATTTTGGTCTTTTCCCTAACAAATTCCCTTGGTTATATTAATGTGTTAGGCTGATTTTATATCAGTTTTGCCCATTTTAAAAGAGTGAGAGCAAGGGTTTGAGAGAGAAGAGGAGAAGAAGAGGAAGAAGAGGAGATCAAGCAAGATTTCGTCAAAGATCGTCGTGGATATCGTCGGGGGTGATCCCTACTAGGTATGTGAGTTCATAGTGTTGGGTTGATTCTTTCCCCCACACACCAAACTCGTTTTATTATTGAGAAAAGATTGGTTGTGTTGTTGAAGTTGTTGGTTGTGTTGTTGAAGTAGTTAGTTGTGTTGTTGATGTGTGATTGTGTTGTAGTCTTGTTGATTTGAGACATGTTTCCGGGTTAAATCTATCGTATGTTGAGGGGTTTGATGTTTCTAAGTGTTTGGTGTTGGAACCTTTGAGGTTGAGAGGGTTTAGAGTTGAAAAAAGGAAGGAGAAAAGTCGAGTTTTCGGGGACAAGGGCTGGGGCGTCGCGCCCCAAAAGGGACTCTGAAGTCCAGCCCTTGGGGCGGCGCGCCTAGCAGAGCGCCAGCAGGCCCCTTCTGAAGTTGTAGGGCTGGCGCTCCGCGCCTTGCAGAGCGCCAAAGACGCCAAGTTTCCCCTTTCATTCCCCACTTTTTCATGCATGTTCCTTGGTATTGTACCTATGTTTCATAGTTGTTTCCAACACTCCAAGGTACGTCTAAACGTCAAGAACTCATCCATAAACATGTGATCATATACCTTGAATCCATATTCCAATTCAAGGCGAGTTAGGATCAAAGTCAAGTGAAGTTAAGAAGTAAGTCAAGCAAGTCTTTAAGGTTTTCAAGAGTCTTCATTGAACGTTTTAACTTCATTTTTAGACTCAAGTTTCAAGTCAAGTAAGGAGTTTAGAGTTTCAAGTTGAGTAAAGAGTATAGAGTTTCAAGTTAAGCCAAGAGTATTAAGTTGAGTTCATTTTCTCAAAAGTTATTAGGGAATTGAGTATTCCCAAAGAAGTTTATAAATGTTTTCACATTTAAAATGAGAGGAAAATGAGATTTCCAAAAGAGTTTTGAGCAGTTTGAGTACTATCTCTTTTAAGAAAAAGATGAGTTTTGTGAAAGAGTTTCTAAAACATGATTAGTATGACAATCGAGTATGTACTCAATGCTTAAACAGTATGGTCTCTAGATATACCATCAATGTTTATGTAGTATGGCTTCCCGAGTCATCAATGATCATATTAAAAATATGGTTTTGATATGCTCTTTTTAGAAAGAGTTTTCAAGAGCAATTACCTCTTTTAAGAGGGTAACTTTGAGCAATTTTCTCAAACTAAAGAAAGATGTGTTTAAAACACTTATGAGCTAAAGTATTTTTGGGAGTAG
>JAJOOS010008347.1:0-27899 GCA_029582725.1 Solanum chiquidenum
TTTTTTTAGTAGTGATTGTTGCTGCTTAGTTAAATTCTAAGTCATCTAAGTGGGATGGTTTAGTGGGCAACGTGGTTGTTGCTTAGTCAAATTCTAATTTATCTAGAGGTGGGTAGCTTAGTGGGCAATAGTGTTATTGCTTAGTTACTCTCTTTGTAGTAAGAGTTTCTACATTGAGAGGGAAGGGATTTAGTGTTAAATTCCTAGCTTGCAAGAATTTGTAATCTGAATCGTTGCTCCGTTTGAGTGAAATGGAGTTTGGGTTGAAAAGCCTGTGAGGACAGGTTGTGGTTTTCACCTCCCTTGAGCAAAGGGGTTTCCACATAAAATCCTTGTGCATATTTTACTTTCATCTATTTACCTTCTGCATTTATTTCAGTTACTGTTCTTGTTGAGTCAAGGGACCTGGTCCGTTGATGTGTAGTAGACGTGTACTACTGCTTGTGCTGACATTATTGTTCTTACTTGAGTAAGGGACCTGGTCCATTGACTGTTAGTGGTAGTATACATTCCAACAATTAGTATCAGAGCAGGTGCTCTCTAGCCGGTTAACACCAAGAGAGATTCCTGAAGAAGAATGGTTGCTCCACTAAGCTGACCAGAAGGTCGGTCTCCAACAAAGCCACCTCTATTTGATGGTCAGTACTACTGGTGGTGGAAAAAGTGCATGTTTGACTTTATAATGGCTGAAGATTGCGAGTTGTGGGACGTTATTTGTGAAGGTCCCTATGTGCCAACTATAGAAGTAAAAGATAGGGATGTCACAAGGGTCGTTCTCAAAACCCGATAGCAATAAAATGACTTTGACAAAAGGGTAGTTGAGAAAAATCACAAGGCAAGAAAGATCTAAAAGTGTGAAATCAGAGCAAATGAATATGACTGAATTTCATCTTGTGAATCAGCCAAGGAAATCTGGAATCGCTTGAGAATAGTGTGTGAAGGTACTAAGAAAACAAAGAAATCTAAGTTAGATATCTTCACTATGCAGTTTGAAAGCTTCGCCATGGAAGAAGGTAAATCTATTCATAAAATGCATACTAGATTCTCCACTATCATAAATGAGCTCATGTTCCTAGAAGAACATGTCACTATGTGGAAGCAGATCACTAAGATATTGGAGATTCTTTCCAGATCTTGGACTGATGAAGTCAATATTATCTATCAGGCAGAGGATCCTGAAGTACTGTCGTTGGATGCTCTATTTGAACATCTTCAAGTCCATGAGATACACAGAAGAATGGACAGTCGCACTCTCAAAGGCAAAAACAATAGAAGGGACATGTCCAGGACAAGTCAATAGCTCTTGAAGTGACATCAGGTGAAACCTCTGATGAAGATGAGGACATGGCATACCTCACTAAGAAATTTCAAAAAATAGTGAGGAGATATGAAGTTCTTCAAAAGGGAGGGAACTCCAGCATTGCTGCAAACACAAACGATCGTTGCCACAAGTGTGGAAAGCCAGGGCATTTCATCAGAGATTTCCCCGTGCATACACTTGAATACAAAGACTATGTCAAGGCTGAAGGATAAAAGGACAAGAGAAGGGACCTGGTCCCTGATGAGAGTCGAAGAACACATGTTGCTTACTATGGCATGAAGAAGGCCTTTGCAGTCTGGGAAGACACCTTAAGTGACTCAGAAGAGTCTGACCATCCCGAAGATGCTTCCATGCTTGCAGTGAAAAATGATGATGTTAGCTTCGATGAAATGTTTACCTTTATGGCAAAATCTGATGGTGAAAAAGCAGAAAAAGGGGTAACCCTTTCTGACCTTAAACAAAATTTTCATATTTATTATGTTAAGAGGTTGAGGAATTTAGTTGTTGTTTTCATTGACTCTATCATTGAGTTAACAACTGAAAAAGATCTGATGAACAACTACCTAGATATCCTTCATGAAGAAAAGGTAGCCTTGGTTGACCAAATGTTTGTTGTGGAAGAACAATTGATAGTTATAGAACCTAAAAATCTAGAACATAGGGAAAAATTAAAGATGCTGAGTGAGAAATATGGCAGAAGAAAGAGAGAGGCTAGCAGCTTGCAAATCGATCTAGAAACTGGTTTGAATACTGCTGAAACAAAACTTGCTATGAGAAACAATCAGTTAGAGAGGGACATGGTCCGTGTCAAAGAAGAACTGAACAAATCTCTCAAATGGACCACCTCTTCAAAATTGCTTGCCAATCTTACCAGTCAGGGTCAAAATGATAGGAAGGGGATAGGAAATTCAAGTAAAAGTTCTTCTTACAATCTCCATAGCAAATATGTGTCCATGTCTGATAATTTGTTGTGTCTTCATTGTGGTCGTGATGGTCATTTGAAGAAGGATTGTCCAGCTTGGAAAAGGACCCAAGATAACCTCTCAAACTATTCCAAGTAGAAGAACAGGCAGAAGAAGGGACTTGGTCGTGCTTCTGGTCCTAAGTTGAAGAAAATTAGCATGCCTCACTAGACAAAGAACTCTCTTATCACTCATTTATCTCCTAACTTGGAACTCCGACTTAAGTGGGTTTCCAAGGTTAACAAGTGATATGGTATGCAGGTAAGAGGAAGTAGCGGCAGTCCGTGGTGGTTCATGAATAGAGGATGCTCAATGCACGTGACTGGGAAAATTGAAAACTTCCTCTCTCAAGGCACTTCAAAGTGGAGGTGTCTCGTTTGGCAAATGACAAGAAATGATAAATGGGTGGTCACAACTTGATCTCTCGGATGATGATACTGATAAGAAGGAGATGCAAGACCATGTACTGTTGATCTAAACACTGCTCGTTGTAACATTCTCACTTCCGTTGATGCTCAAGGTGAGAATACCGTTCTATGATACATGAGACTTGACCAGTTAAGCTCTTCTCTCTAAACAAACTTGTGTCAAGGGACCTGGTCCACGATCTGCCCAAAATAAATTTTGCAGACGACAAAGTTTGTGATGCTTGTAAAAGGAAGCAGATCAGATCATCCTTTAAGTGAAATATGTAGGTTGTTAATCTTCCAAAGGAATTTCAGGTTGAAATAGTGAATATTACATGTTTTGTGGCCAAAATGATGATATTGAAAAATGTAATCTCAATGATGTTGAAAGAGTATTTGTGGGATACTCTTCCTCCAGCAAGGCTTATCCGATGTATAAAAAATGTGTGCATTGAAAAAGATGCTCATGTGATTTTTGATGAGTCTGGAAGAATTGAGAAGTAAGTTGCAAAACAAAGAAGATTCTGAGATGGAAGAGAATTTCAGATTCAGAGAGATGATCTAAACAATGAGCTTATTGAAGAACATCCTCTTCATGAATCCAACAATCTCAAGGAAGCTGATGCAGATTATGAACCTGATGAGGGACCCGGTCCTATAGACAGTGCTGAACAAAGATGATGCAATTCAAACTAATAATTTGAATTTTGAAGGTGAGAATGAAGAAACTGATCAAGCTCAGTTTGAAAGAAGAAAAGTATGACACTCGGTTCCCAATCAAGCTGATAGGTTGTCCAAGTTCCTCTTCAACAATGGCTTCAAAAGAGGTAAAATTGTCAAAAACCCTATTTTTAAAATCACAAGGAAATGAATTGTTGATCATTCAAATGTATATCGATGATGTCATCTTTGGAGCAACCTTTTGAATTGTTGTATGAAGAGTTTGCCGCATTCATGGGTAATGAGTTCTAAATGAGCACAATGAAAGATTTCTTCTTAGAGCTATAGATTTAGCAAAACTCTAAAGGTACCCTCGGTTGTCTATAAAAGTGCATCAATGAGCTGCTTTAAGGCTTGACATACTTGAAGTCAAGACAATGTTAACAGGGGGTAATGTCATCATGAAGCTTTGCAAAATGGAAGATCAAGTAGCTGAAATCTTCACCAATACACTGAGAAAGGACCAGTTTGTCAAGAACAGGGACCTGGTTCCAGCTCAGCGAAGCTACTGAAGAGGATTCACATTATAAATGACAAGGCAATTGATACTCCCATGGGAATCAACTCGAAGCTAGGTGCTGATGGATCTGGTCCAGATATAAATGATTCAAATGTTAGGATTTATGCAAGATTCCAAGATTTTCCAATGGAATCACATTTGAAGGCTGCTCAGAGAATCATAAGACATTTGAAGAAGACAGGGACCTGGTTCTATTTTGTCCATTAGGAGACATTTTGATTGGAGAAACATGTGATGCTGACTATGTTGGGTATCAAGTTGATAGAAAGAGTACCTCAGGATTGGCTTATGTTCTAGGTTGATCTCTCACTCATGGGGAACTAAAAGGCAAGATTCAGTTGCTCTTTCAACAACCGAGGAAGAGTATGTAGCAGGTGAAGCTTGAAGTGCTCAACTCTTGTAGATCAAGCAGTGTCTTGAAACTCTTAGAAGACCTGGATGAGATAATCAAACTGAAGTTGGGAATGCTGAAACCTTCTTGAACGGATCCAAAGCAATCAACTCTCTCATGACTATGCAAAGGAAGCAGGTATCCTTGCTTTTCAGTTATGTATGTTTTAGCAAATTCAGTCTCATACCTTTTGTAGGTATACACACATGGCAAAAGGGCTGAAGGAAAAGGGAGGTCAGGACAAATCTAGACAATCACATTCAAACTATAGAGAGGGACCCGATCCGTTCTCGAAGGTTAGCACTCTTAACATTGCAGTTTGAATTATGCATGAGAACCGTTGCAATTGCCATATGTCTGTCATTCAAGTATCTGACCGTTTGTCCATCTTTTGACTACCAAAATGACACCTTTTTTTTCATAATACACCCTTTCACTTCCTTCATACTTCACATTTCTTTCTATCTCCCCAGAAAATTAAAATCCCTTTCAAAACCCTTTTTTCTCCTCTCTAAAATAAACACACCCTTTGATCCTACTAAAGAATTTTCGGTTGGAGAAATTTTTGAGTGTGGTGAGGGACCAGGTCCGACACAAAAAAATGGAAATAAAAGAAATATATATATGAAATGGTTTCTCAATTATTGATCTATTCATCTCGGAGGCCTTGAGTAAGTTTAATCTTACTAATCTTCTGATATGAGAAACCCAGGCTTGATATGGAAGCTATGACAGCTACTCCTGCTAACAGGGATACTAAAATAGTTTGTTTGAAGGCTTAGCTTCTGGAGAAACAATCAGAGGGACCAGGTTGGAAAAAAAAACCCAGCAAAACATGCTGAACTTTAACAGAAGCTTCTAAAAAACCATGCTAAGGGATATCTTCTACTAATTCTATTCCTTTCATCCCTTGCTCCCAAGCCACCCCCTCTCTCCCTAAATTCCCATGCCAGTCATCATTCCTCTTTTCTATCGAAACTCAATGGGTATTGCCTTGGTTCTCATTCATAATGATGTCTGCAATGCTTTGATGGCTGATCTTTTATTTGTGAATGAAAAATGTCTTGTTTCTACTGACTTGTCTCATTACTTTTTGCATTTTTTTTCTCATGCTCAGTGTTGCCCAAGTGGCCATGAATTTGCTTGAACTACATTTCTGGCAACTTGGTTTACTACTTTAACCCTTTTTATAATGTCAAAAAGGGGAAGATTGTTAGGGTATGAGATCAATGATGGTAATCAATGATGGTATGAGATCAATGATAACATAGTCATGAGGATAGAGGGAAGAAGTGCCACTTGATGAGGACATGGTCATGCCGATAGGGGAATAAGTGCTACTTGAAGAGGATATGGTCATGCCGATAAGGGGAAGAAGTTGAAAAAGTTTGTCATCATCAAAAAGGGGGGAAATGCTATTTTGATGTTTTGATGATTTGACAAACTTCGGGGATGATGAAACTCCAGTTACCTGAAGAGTTCTTGTTGATAGGGGGAACCGGTGAATAAGTCTGTTATCATCAAAAAGGGGGAAAATGTTAGTTTGGAACTGATATTAAGTTTTGATGATTTAACAAACTTAGGTATCTAACAAGGAACCAGATCCTTGTTATTGAAACTGCTGGCAGGGGAAATAAATAATGAATAAACTTAGTGTGAGGAATATTTGTGTGTAATCATCAAAAAGGGGGGAAATGTTATATTCTAGGTATTTTGATGATCCTTACAAATGCAGGGACCTGGTCCCTGGCAGCGTGCTCTCGTCCAGATTCAAATGGGGTACAGCTGTAAAGATGTCATGTCAGGTGGTAGGTGAAAAATGCAGTGTACTGCACCAATAAGAAGAGCGAACGAGATTATCTGTTTCAGTGTTTCACAAATGCAGGGACCTGGTCCCTGGCAGAGTTCTCTCCATCAGATACATAATGGGGTACAACTGTAAAGTTGTCCTGTCAGTCAGTGGTTGGTGAAGCGCCAACGTATTGAACCAATCAAAATGGACGAGGGTGTTTGTCCAACGGGTAATAACTCCTTATGGTTGATATTTTCAACATGACAAACACCATATTAAATTCATTCAATCAAAAGAGAAAGTGAGCCAGCAAGCCTTTTCAGGAACTCCCAAAGAACATTGCAAGGGACCTGGTCCCTGCAAGATTGTGATATGAAAAGGTGACAAGACAGCCGTTAGAAAGGCTGCCAACTCTGATGTGGTTGGTGCATATCCTTTCATGACAGCAGGCTTTCTGACAATGGCCTTGTCCCAAGGGTTTGTGTCCACTTTGATAATAGTCTCTTCTCCAAACACAAACCCAAGATTTTGGCAAACAAAGTTGAGAATTTCCGAAAAATTCATAAGCTCAAAAGAAAAGGCCATCTTCAAAGAAGTATTATCCTTAAGATCAACAGGGATTTGATAGAGCTGAAAGTTGTCTAGTTGTCTTAGGATTATATCTTCCGGGCTTACATTGTAAATCTATTCCTTATCTATAAAGGAATTAGATTGTTGTTCAGTTCGTCTAAAAGTCTAAGTCGGTTAAGGTCAACAAATTTAGTGGGCAACATTGTTGCTGCTTAGTCAAATTCTAAGTCATCTAGGTGGGATGGTTTAGTGGGCAACGTGGTTGTTGCTTAGTCAAATTCAAAGTTATCTAGAGGTGGGTAGCTTAGTGGGCAATAGTGTTATTGCTTAGTTACTCTCTTTGTAGTAAGAGTTGCTACATTGAGGAGGGAGGGATTTAGTGTTAAATTCCTAGTTTGCAAGAATTTGTAATCTGAATCGTTGCTCCGTTTGAGTGAAATAGAGTTTGGGTTGAAAAGCCTGTAAGGACAGATCGTGCCGCCCTTGAGCAAGGAGTTTCCACGTAAAATCGTTGTGCAAATTTTACTTTCAGCTATTTACCTTCTGCAATTATTTCAGTTACTGTTCTTGCTGAGTCAAGAGACCTGGTCCATTGATGTGTAGTGGACGCGTACTACTGCTTGTGTTGACATTACTATTCTTACTTGAAAAGGGGACCTGGTCCATTGACTGTTAGTGGTAGCATACATTCCAACAGTACGGTTGCAGCTGAATAATGCCGACGATCCTATATGCATCACATGCGAAACAAGTTTGGCTTGACTTCAAGGAGCGTTTTGATCGATCGAATTTACCATCTCTGGACTGATATTGCGACCTTATTGCAAGGTATGGATTCTGTAACCACTTATTACTCTAAATTAAAGGATTCATGGCATGAATTAGATATCATGGCACCAATGCATCAGTGTGTTTGTGGGGAATCACGACCTTATTTGGAGCATTTAAGATCTCAACGACTGCTACAATTTCTTATGGGCCTAAATGAAAGTTACAATCAAATTTGAAGTAGTATTCTGGCAAGGAATCCTATTGTTATTGTGAATGAAGTGTATGCTATAGTATAAAAGATGAGAGCCAATGAACTTTAGGTGTTGTTGATGCCAAGAAGGAGGCAGGGAAACGTATAAACCATCCCCTAAGAAGGAACCAGGAGCTTCAGGTGGTCCTCAGAAGTTTGATTTTTTTTTGTGAATATTGTGGGTATCAAAACCATAAAGAGGACAATTGTTATCGCTTGATTGGTTATCCTCCTGGATTCCAGAGTCATAAGAAGGACAGTAGTAATGATGGTGCAGGATATTCTAGATCTAAAGGAGGTGTTCAAGGTAATGGTTCCAACTCTTTTGGAAATACTCAGAATCAGCCCACTGGATACAGACCTCTCAGGGTCAATTTCAACATAACTCAGGCGGTTATCGACCACCTAAACCTGCTGCTAGAGGTGGTTCATTAGGGTTCAGGCCTCGAGCCAACTCCTCTCACACTTCAGCAGAGCCGTCCTCTCACAGGGCCATTTCTTCAGTGATCATCAATATGATCAGATGTTGCACATGATGGGGAATGAAGAGCCATCACAGTATTCTGCTAATCTAGCAGATATCCCTGCTTTACTCTTCAGTGCCTTAGTACATGACTAGATTGTTGACACAGGTGCATCTCATCATGTTACTCCATATAAGGAACTTCTTACTTCACTTAGAAGTTCATATGCTGTTTGCAAAGTCCAGGTGACATGTCTCAAATCAACAATGAAGGAAGGAAGGAAGGAGATCAAGCTATACACAATGTGTTGCATGTTTCTGAGTTTAAATTCAATTTACTCTCAGTTTCCAAGCTACCATAGAACTATCTTGTGTTGTTACCTTCTTCCCTGATTTTTGTATATTTCAGGCACTCTCCAATGGCAAGGTCATGGGGATTGGTAAGGAAAGAGAAGGCTTATACATTCTCAAAGAATCTATCATTAGTCCAACATCAGATACATCAGCAAATCTTTCTACTGAGATCTCTAGCAGTGCAGAAGACACTTTATAGAATTACAGGCTTGGACATACATTTGGTGCAGCTATGCAACACATTTCCTCTCTTCCAAGGAAAGTGCATCCTTATGTCCATGACACCTGTGACATATGTCCATTAGCTAAGCAAGATAGACTTAAATTTCAAAATAGTACCACTAAGACTATAGACTGTTTTGATTTAGTCCACCTGGATCTTTAGGGGCCTTATAAAAAACCTTCAAATGACATGGAGCACTATTTTGTTACATTGGTAGATGACTACAACATATATAATTGGGTCTGCTTAATTCTGTCAAAGAGTGAAGTGTTCACTGTGTTGCAAAATTTCATATCATCAATAAAGAATCAGTTTGATGTGTCGATTAAAATGTTTAGATCTGATAATGGTAGGAAGTTTGTTAATTCTCAATGTGTTGATTTATTTCGTTCAAAAGGAATCATTCATCAAACAAGTTGTGCTTACACTCCTCAACAAAATGAGCTAGTTGAAAGAAAGCACAAACTCATTTTAGAGGTGGCTAGAACCTTGAAGTTTCAGAGTGGAATACCCATCAGATTCTGGGGGTAATGTGTAAGAACTATTGTGTATCTGATAAACAAACTACCTTCACTGGTCTTAAATGGAAAATCACCATATGCGATGTTATTTGGGAAACAACCAAAGATTGATCACTTAAAAGTCTTTGGATGTCTTTGTTTTGCTAGTGTGCTGCCTAGAGGTGATAAATTTCAAGAAATGGCTAGAAGAGCAGTCATGATAGATTTACCAAAATGGATACATATTATATGAATGTGATATTGAACTTATGTTTGTCAGCAGAGATGTAACATTCAAAGAAACAGTGCTCCCTTTTTAAGGATAGAACACATTGTGATGTTGAAGATATGTTTACTGTCACACCACTTGGATCTGCAAATGATTTGGCGGTTGAAGAAAATAATACTCAGGAAAATGTTTACATTCCTGATACAATCATGCAAGAAGTTGTACAAGTTAGAAATCCACATGATTTGCCTGTTGAGACCACTACAACCACAAGTTCAGGAGCTATGGAACTTGCACGTGTTGATGAAGATCCACCAGGATATCCTACAACCATCAATGAAGTTGCTCATGCAGATATCCCTGATGATGCACAAGTGGTTCCACCTCCAGTCATTCCAGGAAGGCCTTCAAGAAGTGTTAAACCACCCATATGGCTCAATGATTATGTTACTTCTGATGAATCTGTAACAAACTGCACATATCCCATTACTAACTACGTTGGTTATACACACTTATCTAGCAAATATCAAGCCTATTTGAGCTCTTTTTCAGCTGTTCAAGAACCAAGAACATTTGAAGAGGCAATCTCAACATACTGAATGGAATGTTGCCATGCAGCAGGAAATCAATGCCCTAGAAGAGAATCAGACATGGGAACTAATGCCATTGCCACCTGGTAAGAACCCCATAGGATCCAAGTGGATATACAAAGTCAAGCTCAAGGCTAATAGAGACATTGACAAGTACAAGGCAAGATTGGTAGGAAAAGGATACACTCAAAAGGAAGGTTTGGATTACCATGAAACCTTTTCACCAGTAGCAAAGATGGGAACAATTATAAGTGTGGCAGCATCTAAGGATTGGAATCTCTTTCAAATGGATGTAAGCAATGCATTCTTACAAGTAGACCTTCATGAAAAAATTTATATGTCTTTGCCTCAGGGATTTCATGGTATTATTAAAGTCACTATATGGACTCAAGCAACCCTCAAGACAGTGGAACATCAAATTGACAACTGCCCTGCTTGATGCAGGCAATAAAAAAGGCTCACATGATCATTCTTTGTTCACTAAACACTATGGTAGTGATATTGTGATCCTGTTGATATATATGTAGATAATATTCTACTTACAGGAAGCAACATTAAACTTATTGATGATGCAAAGAAGTATTTGCACAGTCAGTTCAAAGTCAAAGATCTAGGGGAATTAAAGTATTTCGTAGAAGTTGAAGTTTTGAGGTCTCAACCTGGAATTTTGATGAATCAGAGGAAGTATGCATTGGAACTTATATATGATGTAGGACTAGCAGGGGCCAAACCTGTTCACACACCACTGGAGGACAATATTAAGCTTACTACAGTTGAACATGATGAGTGCAAAGGAGTCCATGATGATCCTTTATTTGAAGACACATGCAGATATCAAAAGCTCATTGGAAATTTGATTTACTTGACAATTACTAGGACAGGCAATTTTTTGCCGTTCAATTGCTGAGTCAGTTTATGCAACAACCTAAGCAACCACGGATGGCTGTATTAAGAGTGGTAAGATATGTTAAAGGTTCACCAGGGTTGAGCATATTCCTGAGAAAAGGTCCCCATAGAAAATTTGGAAGTACACTGTGACTCGGACTGGGCTGGCTGTCTTAATACGAGGAGATCAGTCACATGTTTTGTTCTACAATTAGGTGCTTCATTGATTTCTTGGAAATCCAAGAAGCAACAGACTGTAAGTCGTAGCTAAGCAGAAGTAGAATATCGCAGCATGGCCGCTGCAGTTGCTGAAGTCATCTGGATGGTTGGATTACTAAAGGACTTGCCTGTGAATGCATTAACTCCTATACAACGCTACTGTGATAGCCAGGCAGCTATGCAGATTTCTGCAAATTCTATATTCCACGAACGCACGAAACACATCGAGATCGACTGTCATTTTGTAAGGGAAAAGCTTAAGGAAGGCCTCATACATCCAGTTCATGTGTCCACTAAGTTTCAGCTTGCAGACTTGTTGACAAAAGGGTTGGGAGTGGCACAACACAGTTTCTTGTTATCCAAGCTGGGGGTTCTTGATATCTTTCACCCTCCAGCTTGAGGGGGAGTATTAAAACTAGCCAAAGTTAGTTGGTTAGTTGGAGGCACTTTGAGTGGACTGTTAGTGGAGTTGTTAGCTGTCTAATTTGAGTCGATGAGATTAGAGGAAAGATGACAGTTGTATGAGCTAATTGTAGACTATATATAGTCATGCTTGTATTCCTTTTTCCAGTTGAAGCAAACAAAAGAGATCAATAAAATAGTTCCTCCATTTTTCTTCCGCAAGATCTGTTTGCAGAGTAGCTTAGAGTGCAGCTCAAGTTTGATAAATGCCTAATTGAGCATAATTTGACAATATAAAAAGTAGAGGATGATGATACAATAATTTCTTTTTCACTTATCATGGAAGATTAGATTTGGGTCTTTCCTAAGTTGAAGTCACAAAAGGATGTGAATGTCGTGCTACCCACTATCTGCGTTAATGATCAGAAGTAAAAAAAACAAAACAAAAAAAAAACCAAGATAGCTCTATCAACAACATTTTAATTCCTACTTGTAGGCAAAGAAGATAGAGTTACCCAATAGCCTGCAACAGCAGAAAACATATAAAACCACCAAGTGGCTTTACTACAAGTTACAACCATTTATTTCAGATTAACATGCAGTAGCATAGAAAAAACTTAAATGCATTCAACTAATTTTTCTGGGAATAACGTTGTCATTTCTTGAGCAAATCAGCTATATCAGACCTTTTCCAAATCAGTATTTAGGTAGTAGGGGGGTGAACTTTGAAGACTACTTTAAATAATCAAATAGGTAATAGACCCACAGTGATTGTAATAATTCTTTCAATTTCGAGAATAAAATATAGGTAGTAGGGGGGTTGCCTATAATTTTTCCTCACAATCTTAAATTTTGATCTCATGTACTACATAGAGCAGAATGGTAGTTGCAAATGCCACACCAAATGAAAATATAAGTACATCAGATTGTATTGATACCAACATATATATACAATTTCAAAAAGTAATAACTCAAGTTGTAGAAATATAATATTAGTTAGTAATAGAATTTACCTGGTGAAATATTCATCTCATTTTGAAGTTACCTCAACTTGATTCCTATCAATTAGGCATTTCATGGAGAGTTTGTCTAACTACTTGTTTCTCCATATCTGTCATCAAACAAAAAAATTGCAGTGACTCATGATATATATAGGTAAGCTTCCTATCAATCCAATGGAACTAAAACATGACTTTCTATTAACAATAAATGCAGACACTTTGTGTCTTCATAGATGTTGCCTAGATACATAAAATAAAACTCATAGAGATATCCTAAAAACCAAGATGAAAAATAGGGGCTACACATCTGATAATACATCTTCTTCCATAGATCAAAAATAGCTCTTGAAGGATCTGCACTTTTAACTAACTCACCAGTCTAATTAATCACTAAATCACCATTCTCGCCATATAATCTCAACAACCACCAGCATATCACATTCACTTGTAAAGCAAACAACCATTAGATACTCTCTGTAGGTGTCCTATATGTTTCTATTAAATCCTCTTATTTATATAGTTGCTTATATGTGAATCTTGCAGTAATTTTTGGGTCATGTTGCTAGGAATCTCCCAAAGTATTGCCACTCATGTTGGATTCTTCAAAATGTATTATTTTTGAAGTATCCAACACGTGTCGATAATTTTTAAGAGTCTCCGCAATATAGATTTCAAGATATCTCAATTTTAGTCCATAGTTACATTTAGAAATAGTATATCAAATAGCATATCTTACACTCTGCAAGAAGTTTTCTTTTTAAAATTCAACATTACAAAAAGTGAAAGAAACATATATTAGTGCTAAATTGTTTAACTAATCTCATTTAAAGATTGAATCTTTAGAAATATGGCGCACAATTCCACATAGTAGCAGACTAAGTAGAGGTCCTAAGTTTCAAGTGTCACTGCCACCTATTATCAAGAAAGTATTTCACGTGCTTGACCTATGAAAAGATCAGGTCTGCACATAAGAGCATGAGATAATGTAGTGAAACGTAACTAAAACAACAATATCCAGTGAAATTTCACAAGTGGTATTTGAGAAGGATAGAGTGCACACAGACCTTACCACTATCCCGTGGAAATAAAGAGGTTGTTTTCGAAAGACCCCAACTCAAGTGCAATTTAACAGGTCAAGTATTCAGACTGCTAAAGCATATGCAGTTGGCAATAAATTTCATCCACATAGATCATTTAACATTTAATTCAGAACTTGTCCAACCTAACATAAAAAAACACCTTTGGCAGAAAATGCCCTATTCATAAAACATATCCAAATCATCCCCCAATAATATCCCAATGCATGTCATGCAGCTACTCAAACTACATCTGCCATAACAAAAAAAAAAAAATTGATCAAATTCGGAGGAACTTTATATGGAGTACCACTGACGTCAAGAGGAAAATGCATCTAATAAATTGGGATATTGTCATGGATGATAAAGAGAGGGGTGGCCTTAGTCTACAAAAATGTAAATGGAAGAACAAAACCTTACACATGAAATTAGCATGGAGGCTCTTCAAGAATCCAAAATCTCTATGGGCATCAACACTATTGAGAATCTATACCAGATCCACTAGAATCCAAAGTCCTGCTAATTATCTGGAAAAAAACTAGTCCAATATGAAAGAACACTGAATTAGGTTGGAAGGAGTGTAACAACTATGTTCACTGGGTATTGGGTAATGAGAATCACATCAATAATTGGATTCCACACCAAAAACCTTTAAAAGAATTATCAGCGGACCTCTAGACCCTTACAAGATTAATAGGATTGTTAGTACCTATATCAACAATGGAGATTGTTAGAAGATCCAATTCAAACATTTTGTACTGCTTATCTCAATAAAGAGTTCAAAGGCATCAGACATGTCCATTGGTAGCTCACGTTTTTCTAACGTATTGATAGTCTTAAGGTTCTCATGACTTAACGTATAATCTGCCATTTCAATGGTCATCACATTGGATAATACATTTGACAAGTTTCACACACCAATATGGTTCAACATCGGAGTTAGCAACAACGATTCCATTAGTTCTGAAAATTTCGTCAGTTATAGAAGTTGTCTTTCAGCCTACAAGCTCGATGAAGTAGGTCAACTATACATGTACAATGTTCATGTTCAGGATAAATCTAATAAAATCCCTTTCCATAGAGTCAAACAAGATCATACCTTGGTCGACAATTAGTCCATTGTGACTACATACATAAAGAACATATAGTGTAAGACCACTTTGCACAAGCACTATATACAAATCCATGGCAGTCTCCCCTTCGCCATGACTGCCATATTCAATAATAATTATGCTCCAAGAAACACGATTGATTAAACTACCACCAGATAGGAACAACAAAAAGAGAACACACAGTAGATAACAATGTAGAATAATTCACAAATAAGAAAATTGAATAGTTAACTATTTAAGTTTTGACATAGTATCAGAAAATGGAGAGAGACAAATATGGAGAGACAGAGAGATGACTTAAGCAAAATTAACTAAATAAGAACAAGAGAAACAAGGTTTTTGCAAGTCCGTCCATCCTTGGAAAAGACAACATAATTTCTCAGTTGTGTGGTTATTATTGCAATTTGTTAAAACAATGGTTATGAAAAGGAGATAAAGCTTCTATAGTAGAGTGGGAGAATATTCATTCATCAAAAAACTGAGTACAATACAATGCTTCTATCTATTTATACTAATCTAGCAGACTTAAGAAGTAAAAATATCTAACTCAACTAACTACTGCTAATTATCGTTAATTAACAAACTAATTGATCCTATGTAGTGATGTTGTTAACCTCCTAGAGCTTTAGTCAAAATGTCAGCTTCTTGATCAGTTCCAGGAATATGCATTGTCTTAATTAATCCCTTTTGTATTTCTCCCTTACAAAGTGGCAGTCTATCTCTATGTGTTGTCTTTTCATGAAATATAGGATTCCCAGCAATCTGTATAGCAGCTTTATTATCACAAAACATTTTCACTGGTATCTTCACCTTCATATTCATTTCTTCCAACAGTCCTACAAGCCAAATGATTTCTGCAACAACAGAAGTCATGCTTCTATACTCAGCTTCTGTTGTACTTCTTGACACAATCTCTAGTTTCTTTGATCTCCAAGAAATCGGGGAATTACCTAACTTCACACAGTAGCTTGTCACTGATTTTCTTGTTACTGCACAAGAGGCACAATCAGAATCATACAAGGTTGTCAGTGTATCATCCTTGTCACTACTCAGCAAAATTCCAATCCAGGATTCCCTTTAAGATACCCTACTACATGAAGTGCTCCTTCCAGATAAGACTATTTTGGATCATGCATAAATTGACTTAAGGTTTGAACTGCATAAGAGATATCAGGCCGTGATCATTGCTAGATAGAATATAACCTCTCTACTAATCTTTGGTAAGAACTTTTATCCACCAATTTTGGATCATCATTACCTTCTTTCTTCAAGTATTTATCATAAGCAGTGGCGGTGTATCTCTAGAGGTGTCACATCATGTTTAGCTCCTGCTAATCCCAATTCTGAAATTAACTCCAGAGTATACTTTCTCTGTGTCATGAGTATACCTCTGCTAGACCTCAAAAACTCTATCCCTAGAAAGTATCTCAATTCTCCCAAATCCTTAATTTTGAAGTTTTGTTGTAGGGTGTTCTGTGATTCCTTGATAATATGCATGTCATTTTCAGTGATTAATAAGTCATCCACATATATAAGTATCATCACAATTTTCTGACCAACTTTCTTGGTGAACAATGAATAGTCATGTTTACTCTGTTGGAAGCCAGAGTTGATCAATGCAGTGGTAAGTTTTATGTTCCAATACCTAGATGCTTGCTTAAGGCCATATAAGAATTTCTTTAACTTGCACACCTTTGAGGTTTCCCCCTTACTGCCAAACCCTTGAGGCAATACCATGTATACCTCCTCATGAAGGTCACCCTGGAGAATAGCCTCAAACACATTCATTTGAAAGGCATGCCAATCATGCATTGAAGTCGAAGAAAGAACACACCTAACAGTAACCATCGTTGCAACAGGAGAAAAAGTGTCATAAAAATTCACACCCCCATTTTGGGTGTAACCCTTTGCCACCAGCCTAGCTTTAAATCTTTCTATAGAATTATCAGCATTACACTTGATTTTATACACCCATTTACAACCAATGGGCAGTTTTCCAGCTGGTAAATCAACCACCTCCCAAGTTTTGTTTTCCACAAGGGCATTAATTTCTTGTTTCATGGCTTGAATCCATCTATCATCTAGTATCAGAGTAAAGGTGTGTTTCAATGAAAGGAGAAAATTTAGATAAGAAAGCCTGATAACTAGGACTAAGATGAGAATAATGAATAACATTGTTAATAGAGAATGAAGAAGGTCTGGAATGAATGAGTGGGTGGGTGAACATAGTCAGAACCATATGGAAGGTTTGGAAGCTCTAGAAAGCCATTGTGGCTGGTGAAAGAGTGGGAGAAGAGGAAACATGTGGAGAAGATATGAGAGGAAGGACAGGTGAAATAGGAGGATCGGGAGAATGATGTGGAGAAGTGGATGAATGAGAAGAAGTGCTCTCAGTAGGTAGGGTTGTAGAATCTGAGTTAAGAAGATGAGGGGTAAGTATATGGAAAGATGGAGTGGTAGATGGTGAATGCAGAAAGGGAAAAATGTGTTCTCTAAAATGAACATATTTGCTAACAAAAAAGATGTGAGACTAGAGATTATAGAGTCGATATCCCTTTTGAGTAGATGAATACCCCATAAAAACAATAGGGATTGCTCTAGGTGAAAATTTATCAGAAGGAGTAGGATCAGTAGCATAGCAGAGACAGCCCAAGGTTCGCATATGTCCTAGACTGGGAGCAACTTTATAGAGTTTCTCATAAGGTGGGACACCATGTAGAACGTTTGAAGGCAGTTTGTTGATGATGTAAGCACACAATCACCCCAAAATTTAAGAGGAATATGACCCTGAAATCTTAATGCCCCGACAACCTCAAGAAGATGTCTATGTTTTCTCTCAGCCACCCATTCTGTTGTGGGGTATAAACACAAGCCGTTTGATGAACAATACCAAGGGATTGAAATAAAGTAGTACATTGAGAGTTAATGAATTCCAAACTATTATCTGATCTTATAGTCTTAATGGAGGTGTCAAACTGATTCTGAACAAGATGTGAATAAAATATTTTAAGTGAAATAAAATGTCACTTTTGAATTTCAACAAGAAAACCCAAGTCATTCTACTAAAATCATCCACAAGAGTAAGAAAATATTTGTTGCCATTATATGTATCTTGTTTAAAAGGACCCCATACATCCATATGCACTAATTGAAAAGTATGAACAGAAACTGTGAGTAGAAAAAGGTATTCGAGTTTGCTAGCTAAAGGGAAAATGGGACAATTACAAATTTGAGATGTATCTAATGTACGTTTGATATCTTGTATTTGATTGAGAACTGGAACTGGTGCATGCCCAAGCCTTTGATGCAAGATGGAACTTTTGATTTTAGCAGACTGAGTTGAAAAGCAGACATAGCCATTTTGTGAGTTGACAGAAGTGGTAGGTGTTGGTGATTTTGGTGGATAATAAATTACTATTTTATTTTTAAAATAATTTTAAAGCGCTTTCCAAAATTAAAATTAAATATATATATATATACACACATTGGGAATATGGAGATTTTCATGGATTCATGGGGATTTCAACTTAAAACCCACATTAAATCAACAATTTAATCACAATATAAAGTAATTAAATCATTAAAATCATTTTTGAAAAGAATTCATGACTTAGAGTCAAAACCCTTGCTTTTAGGGAATTACTAGTTTTGAAATTGAATTTGAAGGGACTCCATGGATGAAAATTATCCATGGATGAAGGACTACCATACCTTAGCTATGAATCTCCAAAGAAATTGAGTAGAAAACCTTGCTCCTTCAAACTCTAGCTTCAACTTTCTTTTTCTTCTTCCTTGAAGTTTTAGAGAGAGAATTTTTGGAGAGGATGAGTTCTTCTGGGATTTTTAGAATACTGGCTTGGATGACTTAATTTTGTGACTTAAAAACCTTATATAATTAGCCTAATTTAGTGTAAAATGATATCACTTAATATTAATTAAAATCGGGAATCCCCAAAATGCCCCTAAGTGTAACTGCCAAAAAGCAATTTCAGGCCTCACCCACGACCCCACGACCACGATCCGTGGATGGACCCACGTGGAGTGATGGTGAACCGTGGGTCGAGGTTCTCAGGCTAGATTGTCCAGGTTTGACCTACGCCCCTCACCCACGAGGCGTGGATCCCCTTCGTGGGTCACTGCCCAGGCAGCTTCTAGGGGTCCTCCTCAAGGACCCATGGTTGGTCCTTGGGGGGTCATACCTTGACGCTCTAACACGAAACCCTATAGTTTTAGGTACGGGGAGGTACGTTTATGACTCTAACCCTCATGTTAAGCTCTAGTTTTGCCTACTAGTTCCAAAGTGTTAAATTAATTAAAAGAGGGAAAAAAACAGCTATATAACTTTCTATTACCTATCCACTACTATACAGTCCTATAATCAATAAAAATCTATGTTAATAATCTTTTATTTTATCAGTAATTATCTTAAATTAAATTTTAAAAAAATCATGAAATATGAAGAAAAAAAAAACATTGAAATAACAATTTTTTAAAAAATAATAAAGAAATTAGAAAATTAAACTGCTATGAATCAGCCATTTTCAATAGATAAAAAGTAAATAATTCTAACTCTTACTAATAAAAAAAATTGCAAAAAATGCACACGTTCTTCACTTCCTAAGATAAAGCAAAACAAAAAACTCAATTCAATTTTTTTACATAAAGCCAAACAATAAGGAACGGATAAAAATACAATATTATTTTTTTTTAAATTATATAATTGTATTTATACCAAAAATAATAAACATGTGTAATGCCGGTTAAATATTATACAATTAGTAGGATCACTTTAAAATTTATGTAAATGTTATTTTAATTTTGAGCTACGGTCACCCATGTTTGGGAAATTACCTAGAAATATCATTTATGTTTGTTATAGGACCACAATATCACCCAACTTGATCTCTTTGCCTCAAAATATACTTGACAAAAACAAATATTATTCACATTATACCTTTTTTATTATTAACATTTTTTTTTTAAATATTAGACAACCCATATTACCCAGTAAAAAAAAAATTACATAGCCCAAAATTTTCTACCCTAGTTCTAGGGGATTCGGCGGCAAATCCAAATATGAGCTCCTCCAATCCTGCAAGAAAATATGTGGCTTCCTCCGGTTCTTCAAGAAATAAATTAATGAATTTGCATAAGGAACTGTCTCCTGAGCCGCTGTATACCTTTGATGTCGACCAAAGAAATGGCCACGAGGTAAAATTCAAGTTTTCTTCTGATTCTTTAACCTTTGAAGTGTAAATTATGAAATAATTTGAATACCTAACATGATATTGGAGTAATCTTCTTAAAATTTAGGGGTTATTTGCTTGCTTGTTTTTCAATCGGATATTTCTATTGTTTGAATCTACCTAAGCTTTGAACAGATGTTTATAGTTTGTGTAAAAATCATTTTTTTTATCATGAACAAGGAACCTTTGATTTTTTACCATGAACAAGCAACAGATGTTTATAGTTTTTGTAAAAATCAATGTTCCTAATAGCTAGTTTATCTCTAAATATCCAACTCCAGAAGTGGATTAGTACTATGTTTTGGTTTTACAAAATGTCTGTAGGCTCCTAATACTAGGGATGACGTTTGGAAATTTTACAGAATTTAAACAAGCTTGCCTGGAGTGGGGTATTAAAAATAGAAGAGAGCTAAAAATTTATCCCAATGATACAGAGAGGGTGGTGTGTATTTGCAAGCGAAAAGACTGTCCATTTAGAATTTATGCTAGCAAGTTAAGTCAAGATGATCCTACTGTGCAGATCAAGTCTATCAATTTGACTCATAAGGGTGGCATGGTGTTTGATAATCCCCACATGACACCAAAATATATAGCTAGAAGGTATGTTGAAAGTTTTAAAGTTGATCCAAATTGGAGTATAAATGGAATCATAACTATCGTAAGAAAGGACCTCAATTATACAATATCATATAAGAAGGCATGGAGAGCCAAAGATCAAGCTCTAAAATGGGTGGTTGGAGATGAGAGCCTTCACTATGGTAAGCTTTTATCATATAGAGCAGAGTTATTGAATTCTAATCCTGGATCAACTGTTGTGATTTGGAGAAATAAAGAAAAGTTTCAGGGATTTTATGTGTGTTTTGGTGCATTGAAAGAAGCATTTAAATCAGGGTGTAGGCCCTTCATTAGCCTAGATGGATGTCGGCTAAAAGGAAATTTTGGAGGAAATTTATTGTCGGCAGTTGCTATAGATCCTAGTGATTGTATTTTTCCTGTTGCCTATGTTGTCATAGCTCAAAATGAAAGTAAAGAAACTTGGAGTTGGTTCTTGGAGATTCTCGGTGAGGATCTAGAAATAAGAAACAGTTATCACATAGCGTTTATGTCGGATAGACAAAAGATATATCGTTTTACAGTTAATATATTTTTATTTAATTTACTTTGACATTGTCAATTAACTATTTTAAATAATTATGCGCAAGACTTAATTGGAGCAGTTAAGGACTTGTTTCCTTTTGCTGAACACAGAAGTTGTGTTAGGCATATGTACCAAAATTTCAGAGGAAAACACAAAGGCAAAGCTTTGAAAGATTTGGTGTGGAGTGTAGCAATTGCCAGTAATGAAATAACATTCAAGAAATGTATGGAAAAAATTGAGCAAAAAGATAGAGAGGCAAGAAATTGGTTCAACCATCCAGAAAGACCATTTCAAAGTTAGACTAGAGCCTTATTTAAAACAAATATTAGATGTGATATGTTGCTCAACAATTTGTGTGAAAGCTTCAACAAGCAAGTTCAAAAAAATTTTATTTTTCTGTCAATAGTTATTTATATAATACCAATGCGTATATATTTTAGGTATATACTTGATGCCAGGGATAAGCCAATCATTACAATGCTAGAAATGATAAAGAATAAGTTAATGAAGAGATTGCATAGCAAGAGAATCGGGATTGAAAAATATCAAGATAAGATTTACCCCAAAATTATCAAAAAACTTAACAAAATTAGTAATGAGGCTATTAAGCTTAAACCTAACTATTCAGGGGGACCAAGTGTGTTGGTTAATGGACCTGGGGGACCATATGTGGTGGATATGATGGCTAAGAGTTGTACTTGTCAGAGATTTGAGCTAACTGGATTGCCATGTCCTCATGCCTATATCAGTATTATTGATAACAGTGAAAAAGTGGAAGATTATGTGAATCCATTCTATCATATTGATACCTTCAAGAATGTGTATTCTCATTACATCAACCCAACAAATCATGAAGATCATTGGCCAAAAATATTAAATGGTGGACAAGTTTTTCCTCCTAATGTTGTGAAGAAAAAGAGGGGGAGGAAGCCCAAAAATAGGAAGAAAGAGCCAGAAGAATTAGAGAAGCAAAAAGCTGCTGAAACTACTAAAAAAAGAGCTCGAAAGAAGACCGAAAACATGAAACCTCAGAAGTTGTCAAAAAAAGGCTTTGTAAAAGGAAGGTGTTCAATTTGCAAGGAGGAGGGTCATAATGCAAAAGGTCATTATAATGTGCTCAAAAGGGTTGTTGGCACATCTTCCAATCAATCTCCAGATCAGACCTTAGAGCAAGCTGAAAATGATGACTTCTGGGACTATTCTAAATTTTATCATCCAGAAATGTGAGTAAATTCTCAAATGAATTTGAACTTCACAAAGCAGTCAAATACAACTCAGGTAATGAGTTTTTGATTTGTTTTTTCTTTCATTAGTTTCATTGTTTAGTTGTAGCTTTTTTTCCCATTGCTTTTATTGCTTAGATTTTTTTCTATGTTTGCTCAGGTGTATGCTGAATCTGTTGATTGATCTTCCACTAAAAAGTGAAGAAATCATTTTGAAAGAGAAGAAATGAAGGATTATGTAGTTGCTTTGCAGAAGGAGAGAAACTCTAGCAAACATTTGAGATTATGTATTCGTGTCTTTTGTTAGTTATGTGAAGCACTTCTTTAGACACATGACGTGTCTTCTTTTTGCTAAAACCTCTGTGGTAACATTATGGTCTGCTACCGTGTGTTGTTGCCACTTGTCTATAAAATATTATTTAGTTGTAAATATAGCAAATCATGACACGCTTTTTTGAAGCGTTTATGCTAAAAAAAATATTATTTTGAAGATCAAATTTGTTTATAAGGCGGTGATAAAATTTTTACTAAATTTATTGTCGTCTTCATCAGCTTCAAGGAACTAGTTTAATTTTTTCCTCGACAGCAAGGCAAAATTTTTGTATGGATATAATAATAAATACTCGTAAATGAAACATAGGATAAAGATTTTCGCTATAAAATTGAAGTAACTAGATTTTCATAGAGAATGGATTAATGCTCTCTTATAGATACATTAAA
This sequence comes from Solanum chiquidenum, assembly GCA_029582725.1. Lineage (NCBI taxonomy): Eukaryota > Viridiplantae > Streptophyta > Magnoliopsida > Solanales > Solanaceae > Solanum > Solanum chiquidenum. Next base: position 23,086 of record JAJOOS010008347.1, read on the forward strand.
CAAGCTGTTATTTAAAGAAATAAAAAATGTTAATAATAAAAAAGGAATAATGTGACATAGCATCCTATTAGGAGAGAGATAATGTTTTTTTGTGTTAAGTATATTTTGAGGAAAAGAGATCAAGTTGGGTGATATTGTGGTCCTATAACAAACATAAATAATATTCCTAGGTAATTTCCCAAACATGAGTGACTATCTAGGGAAATTACTTGAAGAACAAAATATTAATGAAGGGATGGTTAAAAATACGTAGGTAATTTTTTATTAAAAAACACATAAAGTTTGATAAATAAAACAACTAACTTAAATCATCTCTAAAATTCCTCACCCACTTGCTTACCTACCCTAATTTTCAGTTTAATTATTTTCTTTAATCTTTGTTTTGATAAATTATTTATATAAAAATCTTTCAACTAACACTTTCAAAAAAAGACTTATAGAAAAAGACTCAAATTTTTAAAAAAGTTATCACTACTTCCACTTTTATCTTCTTTTTTTCCTTAAAAATAATTAAATTTTTACTCATAAAATCTTCAATCACAACGAAAGTCACAATATCTAAAGATCTCATATTATTAGTGTAATATTTTTAATTTATTAGTTGCTTTTTCCTTATTATTATAACAGATTTTTTTGATTAAAAAAATATGCATTATTTTTATATTTTGTAGTGCTTGAATTCTGGATGTTGATGCTAACTATACCAATGACAATAAATTAAATTAAAAAATTTCATAACACATAATAAATAAAAATAAAACAATTAACAAAAAAACATTAATAAATAATAAAGGAATAGTTAAAAATACGTATGTAATTTTTTTTTATAATAATAGATAAATATTAGAAGAAGAAAAACTAACCTAAAATTCCTCAACCACCTACTATCCTAATCTCTGAAAACTCAATTATATATTTTAATATTCTACTTTCGTAATAGGAAAAAATAAAAGTTCCACATATAACCTGAAGCATCACACAAAAATAAATAAATTTTGAATTTATAAAAATAAAATTTAAATAATTCAAATTTATATGTTGTTGAAAAGCCATGTCAACAACATAAATATTTTCGAGTTATCACATTTCATCATCTTTCAATTTTTTCATTGCACTACAAATAGTTTATTTTTATGTGGTATAATATTGATTTGATTATAGTGTTAATTATGAAATTATATTTGATTAAATGAAAAACGTCTTATTTTGCAAGATTGAACGAGAGAGAAGTATGCTAAAGAGGTTGCAACATGCTTTGCAAATTATATTTATATTTTAGCTAAAAGTAGAATCATATTTTGAATACTAGGTTATAGATTAATCTATGAATTTAATTTTTTATTAATTAAAACAAATATCATTTCAACACATGCCACATATGCTATTAATCTTCAATATACTAAAAGAAGAAGAATCCTTTAGAATAATGTTTGGTATCTTTGAATAACATATCCTCATCGCACATAGATTAAGGTAAATTTTTTGTCAGCATTAACTGTAGATATAAAATCAAAACATTATATGTAATTATACATGCACTTTTTAAACTCAATAATAATTCGTATTAATTTTTTTAAGTTTAAAAAATGTTATATTTTAAAATATTCGCGTAACGCGCGGGTACGTATACTAGTTAATAATAAACAAGTCCTGGATTTTTTTATAAGAAGAAGGACAAAAATATGTGGTAAAAAGTACTAGAAAAATATATGATTAAAAAGTCTTAAAATATATGGTAAAAAGTATAGGAGAATTAACAATTAAGGAATTAAGAAGTGTTCTAAAATATATGGTAAAAGGAAGAGGAAAAAGTTGATAAGATGTATTAGAAAATTGAATAATTAAGTACACACTTACAAGTGGCAGCCTAATAATTATCCACTTACAAGTTTATAATTAGATTAATTAGTAATTATTTATTAGTTACTGTTTTGAATTATAGTTATAATTATTTGTTTTATCACTATCCACATCCTACAAATTTGCAAGTTTGGTTTCAAAGTAAATTCTTTTTGTAATTTACGTGAAAGTAAATTATATGATTTAATAATATCTAAAATATAGCATTTTGTGATTTTAATTATTTATGTTATTGATTCCGACAGAAGAAAATGAAAATTATGTAAAGCCTCCACATGAAAAATAAACAATTATCTAACAAAAAAATAATCAATTGTTTTATCCGACCCTGACACTTGACATGAGACCCAATCCTGACCTCTCAACTCAACTGAGAAATTGGAAAACATTTTTTATTCAAATCAAACACACCCAAGTCTCTTAAGTTCGTTAAATGGAGTACGTTTGATATAATTAGGAAACTCGACCTAAAAATTGACAATGATTATTGATTGGGAAAATTACGTGAATAAATAAATATATACTAGTTAATTAACTAATATAGCTATAATTTGAATTAATTACCACTCACAATCTCTTTCTAGATATAATTGTGTGCCTCTCTCCTCTCTTCTTCTCTCTCGCCTCTCTCCTCTTATACATATACAAATACAAATATACATACAAATACAATTATATGACAGATGCACAAATACAAGTCGCCTCTCTCCGTGCCCTCTCTCGCTCATCTCTCTCCACTCTCTGCCCTCTCTCGCTCGTCTCTTTCCACTCTCCACCCTCTCTCACTCATCTCTCTCCACTCTCTATCCTCTCTCGCTCACCTCTATCCACTCTCTGTCCTTTCTCACTCACTTCCTCCTCTCTCTCTTTCCTATTTCTCGTCATATAAATAAATGCATATGTATATCAATTACATATAGACAATTATCTGACACACACACACATATGTATATAAGACTACGGTTTGATAGATATATAAATACAATTCAGGTCTCTCCACTATTTGTCCTCTCTCGCTAGACTTTCTCCTTCCTCTCCTAATCTTGTTCACATTTCTCCTCCCTCTAACATGTAGCTATGAATCGCGATTAGCAAATTATAGTTATGAAGCCTAATATAATTATGTTATTTTTAATGGCTATTAGCAAAATTTCCTCTTGATTAATTTAGACTTCATTTTTTTGAAAGGGCCGTTTAGAAGCTACGTTCAATCTAAATTAAAGCTACGTTCAATCTAAATTAACGCTACGTTCAATCACTTTTTTGATGTGTTTTTTTTGTATTTTAAATTATTAGTTATTGTTATTTATAATATAACCAACGTAATTTTTAAATTTATAATCAAATAAAAAGACATAAAATGGTAGTAAGTGTTTTTGGAACCATTTTTGTCCAACAAATATCAACGGAAGCATTCAATTTTAATGACGAAATTACCCTACCTATTCCCCATGGCCCATACCATATCTATCTCCTTGTATTCTCTGACACCTTTTTGTCTTTTCGAAAAAAACCGTTTTTCATAGTGAAAAGAGACATTTGCGGTCCTATAAAAAATTAACTTCATTTTTCATAGCGATTTTTACGGTTTGGTGAGAGTGAAGGTGAAAAAATACACCACAATTTGAAAAAATTGTATAAAATAGCAAATTATTAATTTAAATTAAATAATATAATTATAGTTTATTATAATTGTAATTCGCAGCAAACATTCCTTTTTTTGACATTTGATTGAATATACAATTAGTCATTTTTTATATTTCGGTATAAAATGTGTTTGCATTTGTATAAAGCAAAAGAAAAGTGTATATACAAATATAAATACATATATTTTCGTCATATACACTTATAATTATACAAATACGGATCTTAATAAACAAATTACAATGTATAAATGAATTTATACAAAACTGAATAATTTGTATAAAATTGGATGTCTGTAGCGAATTATACAAATCAAAAGCTCTATAGCAAACATAAAATTTGTTATAGAGCGCAATTATGCAAACTATAGTTATAACATATAAATATAATTTTTATGTTTGCTATATGTGAAAGTTGCTCAAAAATATTACCACTATTCTAACTTTTCGTGATAGTTTTCCGATTTCAACCATCAATTAAGCGTTTTTTTAAAGAGTGGTAATTTTTCATATATCTTTTATATATCAAGTTTGAGATTTATTTTAAAATAAAATACTACTTGATAATAATAATAATAATAATAATAATAATAATAATAATAATTAATAATAATAATAATAATTATTATTATTATTATCTACTTTTTAAATGATGAATAGTTGAATAGAACGTGGATTGTGTGGGGAGAGAAACATGAATAGTTACTTTTTCTAAGGATATTCAGGGTTAATCATCACTTAAAATTTTAAAAAATATAGATTTCTAATAAAGCATAAAAAACTTTATTATTATTATTAAAATAATTCTCAGACTTTATATTTCATGAATATGATAGTAATTATGGAGTTCTTATTAATTTCTAGATACTAATTATGGAGTTCTTATTAGTTTCTAACGGGAGAAGGATCAAATGTGTCCTAAATTATTTAAAAATGTCTAGATTTACCCCGTTTGAAGTTTGGTTCACTCGTGTTTTCGTCATCCAACTTTTCGCATAGATATGCCCTTGTAGACGTAAGTTGTTTTGCTGGAAATAACAGGTCATTTTCCCTTTCTTTAAATGACAAATGGAATTGTCACATCCCTTTTTAATTACTACATGGCATTTATATTTTTTTAAAAACTAATACACCTTTTTTAAATAGCCTATCCGACCTGTAATCTTTCCTTTTAACCCATTATCAAAGCTAGGGCTGGCAAGGGGACGGGGACGGGGACTGGGGGACGGGACGAAGGGGGACGGGACGGGACGGGGGACCATTTGGGCGGGATTTTGGGGGGACCGGGATTCGGGGGACCGGGATTGGGGG
>JAJOOS010008348.1:0-42536 GCA_029582725.1 Solanum chiquidenum
TAATACAAGTTTTATTGATGGATAATACATTTATCACACATTTTAATACAGTTATAATACAATGTGTCAACTTCTTACCAAGTAAGCATAATATATTTTAAAAAATAATTATAATATATATATATTGCATACTTAATTCACTTTTAATACATATTGCAAATTTAACATAGTATTGCTATAAATGATAATAAATAAAAAGTATCGCTAAAATCAGTAATTATTTATTAAAAAACACCCATCCAAGTAATTTTTCCATATATAAACTATAATTTATGAAAATGCAATGATTTAAGTTATATTATTGTTATGAGTTTTGTTGGACGTATGTATAAAGTAACTAGGTAACGTATTTTATCATATTCTCTAAAATCTCCTACTATTTAAAACGATCACAAAAATTTCTTATTCATGAATACATCACTTTGAATGATGTATTGAAATCAAGACATAATGTATTGAGAAGTTAAGGGATGTATTAGAAATCAAGACGCATTGTTTTGAAATGTATTTGAATTCCATCAAATTTAAAAAAAAATTGTAATTAGAAAATAATAGAAATATAATGTAATTAGCTTTAAGATACTAGAGATTTATGTAAAATTCCCTCAAGAGAATCCAGTATTATCTGCCTAGTGCACCTCATATTGGGCTTCCTTAAAAGAGAGCCTTACATGAGTTTGGGCCTTCATGTCTTTTCGAACTTAATCTATATAAAATGGGCCTTCATTCAACAACCCTTTCCCTAGCATTTTGACCTTAGGTCTTTTCAATGCATTTACAAGAAATCTTGCGTCTTTTTCACTTTAAAAAAAAAAAAAGGACCAAAAGATAATGGAGTAGTAATAAAAACAAATTTGGTAGCTACGGATTTAGAATTTTCATTAAACTGTTTCAAAAAATAAAAATGCACTGCTTGAGATATGAAATTGAAACTCAAGTATAGACAGCTTCTACCCTTGTATATAGAGAATCAGAATTTTTTATCGAGGAGATTCGGATAAACACCCTCAATGTCCTAGATTCGAATAATAAAAAAATTTAAACGAAGAAAGTAAGAGTGTTACCTCAAGAGAAACTTTAGGTGAAGGAGGTTTTGTGGCAATGTAGAAAACAACCAAAGCTATTATCATGCTCACAATAAGCCTCCATGTTACTTGCACAACAATCCACGTTGTCGAATCGGAATATCCCAATGAAAAAAACCTCATCCAATTTCTTTTCCCATAATAATAATCATCATCGTCCTCGTCCTCATCATCGTCCTCGTTAACACGAACACTACTACCATTTTTAACCAACAAAATTGCACCAGAACGTTTCTCATCGATCCCCGTCCCGTGGATCTGAAGAGAGTCACATGATATCTTCTTCTCGTGATGCGAGAAGGAGTGGTTAGATCCACGGGACGAGGAGTATCCAGAGAGAGCTAACGGACCGGTTTCCGGTCTAGGCAACGGCGAATCATGACATCCGGAGGAATATTCCTTAATATTATTATTGCTGTTGGTGTTATGACGAGATAATTCTCCGCTATTTGCATGTGAGAGAGTTGATGGACTTTGAACGAAGTAAAGTGGATATGGAGAATTTCGAAACAGAGCTTCCTCTTCTGAATCCATTCTGCAGATGAAATTTGGGGGAAAAAAGAAGAAGAGACGGAAATGTGATTTTTTTCACCAAGTGTGTTTGGAGGGCTATTTTAAAACCAACAAAAAAGGACGTCGCTTTTGATGTTGGCTCAGCTTTAGTGACTTGTTCCATCATTACTCTGACTCTCTGAGCCTGCACTCTGTCTGTGCCGTATAACAGCTAAAGCGGTAGTCTCTGTTTTTATATGAATTAGTTCGACAACACGAAATTTAAGATTAAAAAAAAAAAATCATCAAATTTGATGGTTTATCTAGTTATAAATTATTTTATAAAGCATGAATTTTTTTTTGAATTTGATAAAAAAAAAATTAATCATATAAATTATAACAAAAGAAATATTATTTTTTAAACTGATAAATTCTTTCACGTTCTGAATCTTTCTTGGTTTTAACATTACAAATTTGACTGAGTAATGCATGTAAAGATCATAATTGTGTGTTACATTAATGAAATAGTAAAATATATAAGTTCAACCGAAAAAGGTCGTAAAGTTTATTAAAGGTTCTAAAATTTAAAAAGAGTTTGTTTGTCAAATTTTTGGATAATATTTATTGTTTATTTACAAACATAAAAAAATAAGTAAACAACTAAACATATTTAATATTATCCTAATTTATCGGTGACCCTCTAAAGTTGACACAATGTTTCATTTAGACACTTCAACTGAGCGATGTTCATTTTAGACACTTCATATAGAGTTTTGCTATGTCATGAACAAAAATTTTACTTGACTAACTGACAAAAATATATAATTCGCACTGAAATTTATTATTTGAGAGATATATTGGAAATATCCGTAAATCTCTTTGCGAATTAATAGTTTCGTTTTGATAGCTTTAAAACACTTTTTTACGTGATTAACTAAATTTAAATATACCTCGATCTTCCAACATGGGTGAAATACTGTAACATCTCGCACCTACAAACGACTATAAAGAGTTTAAAATATGAAAATATTGATTTTTGGAAAGAATAAGGAAATCTGGAAATTTTGTCTAAGTTAAGAAAGTGAGTTTTTAGCCAATATCTCAGGAGGATTTAGGAGCAGATCTTGATATGGTTGGAAATCCCTTGGAGATATCAGCTCTGAAGTTTGTGCTCTGGCGCCCCACGCCTCTCAGAGTGCCAGGGACGCCAGTTCACCCCATTCTTCCACCATCTTTTCGTACTAGTTTCTAAGCGATGTACCTACGTTTTCTAGTTGAATCCAACACTCTAAGGTACATTTAAACATCATGAAATCATCCATAAACATGAGATCATGAACCTTGAATCCATAATCCAATTCAAGAAAAGTTAAGATCAAAGTCAAAAAAGTTAAGAGTCAAGTCTAGAAGTTAAGAAGCAAGTGAAAGCAAAGTTTCTTAAAGTTTCCAAGAGTCTTTAACAAACGTTTTAACTTCGTTTTAAGGCTTAAGTTTCAAGTTAAGCAAAGAGTAAAAAGTTGAGTTCATTTCTCAAAAAGCTATAAGGGGACTAAGTATTCCCAAAGAGTTTATAAATGTTTTCACAGTTGAGCAAGAAAGGGAACATCGATTCCAAGAGAGCTTTTAAGCTAAGTTTTGAGTAATTTTCTCAATTCAAAGAAAGAGTTTTGTTTTTTTACAAACATATGAGCTAAGTATATTTTGGGAGTAGCATCCAGCGCGCCGTTGATCCAATTGAGCACTCCAGAGTCAGTGGTGAGCCTCCTTGCATTCTGGAGGACTCTTTCATTTCGCTTTCCTAATTTTTCTTTATTAGGATGTTATGGGGTTTGTCCCAACATTCATCTCAGTACTATAGAGGCTTCATAGACAGTCAGACAGTTAGTATTGAGTTTCTCATCTATGTATTTGCAGATACTTTGTTTTTGAGACATAAGTTGCCATTTTGGCTATGATGTTATCATTTAAACTATTGCATTGAGTTTATTATTATGAGTTAAGTCTTCCGCTGAGTTAAGTAAGTCAGGCCAAGGGTCCGCTTGGGGCCAGCGATGGTCTCCGAGTGCCGTCCACGTCCAGGGTGTAGGCTTGGGGCGTGACAAATACACCTCCAAATTCTCGTCAAGTTTAGGAATGTTTTCAACACTTCTCTCAAATTTTTGTTAAGAGCCTCATATTCCTACGAGAGTTTGAGACCACCTATTATGTCTTATGGCAGATCGATGGTGTATCTAAGTTTTGTTAGTTGAGTAAAGAAATATTTTTAAGCCTATTAATAATTTAGAAACATAATTAAAAATTTGCGTTAAATTTAAAAGTGTTTTCAATATTTTATTTTTTTATTATTTGTTTTATAACATAGACAGGTCCTTATATTATACAGAAAATATTTTAATTTGCAATACTTTCCATATCAGTCAAGAACTTTTATGAATGCACATATATAATATCATTATGGAGGTAAGATTGATTTCTTTGTACGCAGTTTACATCCTTCGCTGAGAGGGGGATTTACGGCAATATTACATGTAGGCACATTCATTTGCGTTACACAAATATTATAAATTACAATACTTTTTATATGAATAGATAAATCCAAAATATTGATCCCACTTATTATAATTCGTTCTTGAAATATCATAAATATTTTGAAATGAAGGTAATAATAGCAATGACAAAATTAAAATAATCAATTTTCAACATGTTATCCGAACTATCGGTAGAAGCTTTGATTGTGCTATCTATGATTCCACTGTATAATATAATTGATATTTATTAGAACGAGATATCAATGTTTTTCTTCTTCAAAAATTCAAAAGTAAATTATTCTTTTTTTTGTGAAAAATAAACTAATCCTTTTTGTAATTAAGATTATCCTACGCCACCTTCATAATTTGAAGGTAGAATTGATTTTTATAAGCTAATTATAATTTTTTTATTTTTTTTTCTGATTTTCATTTTTTTATATAAAATATTTAAAAAGATCTATTTTCTTTATCATTTTTTGTAAGTGGCTAATTTTTTTTATTCCTCTGCTTAATTGTTTTTTAAAGTCGGTAAAATCTCATTTTTACGAATTACAATGGTTTTTCCGAAAATTATGGAAGGGCCCAAGTCATAATTAAATTGATTTAATTAACCTCTACTGCCTATTTTATAGACTATACTATTATTATGCTTTACACCGAATTTTCCCCCCTTTTCATGTCCGAGAGAATCATGACAAATTAAGCACGCTTTTTAAACATAGATCTAACGGTATTTTTAAAGAATTTTAATAGCTCAATTTGCCCTCTAATTATTTTTAGCAAACGATCTTTTTTCAACATGATGAAAAATAAATTATAATCATAAATAAAATATAAAGAAATATAATTTTATTAATAAAAATTATGAATACAAATATGTTTATTCCTAACTTCTTTTTTCCTATAACTTTTTCGATATTCAAGAGTTAGGAGTGTGCATCGGTTGTTTTTTTTTTTTTTTATGTATTATCGGTTTTCAATTTTTAAATACGTTAAACCAATAACCAAATCAATAAAATATTTTTATCAATTTTGGTCCTTAACGGTTCCGTTTTTGATTTAACTAATAAGAAAATACTTAAAAAATAAATATATGACTTCTCTAATTTGAACAACAACACAGTAATATAACTTTACAAATGCTCATAAAAATAGAAACAATACTAACAAACATGAAAAGAACTATACAAGTGCAATACAAAGAAAAATTAAGAGGATTAGGGTTCTTACTTTAGATTTTGACGTTTTGTATAATGTGAAGTTGTGAACTCAAAGTCACTGTAAACTGTGATTGAAGGCTAAAGGACAAAGACAATAAATGTTATCTCATGTACTACCTTTAAAACCCAACAATAACTAGTTTTAATGGGTTGTCGATTTATCCAATATGTCAATATTAAAAATCAATACCGAACCGATAACCTGATAATTTCTCTTTATAAAACCATTAAAATTTGTTATTTAATGACCCAATAACAATAAATCAATAACACTTTTTTCGGTTCGATTTTTGCACACCCTAGTCATCACTGACGTATTTCTCAAATAAGGATGATTTGGACTTTAATGAAAAAAATTGTGGATATTGTTGAAGTACTTTATTATCAATAAGAGTCTGACATATATTGATCTCTTTATGAATATCTCAAGAGTTTACAGGATATTCGAGATGCCTCTTTAAGCGGAGTTGTTAGGATGATAAGCATTATTCAGTCACCAAGAGAGCAAAAAAAGTGCAAGCTCCTAAGGAGAGGTAAAAAAAATAATCTCTTTTGTTTCAATTTTTATGACTTACTTTTCTTTTTAATCTGTATTTTTTTTTAAAAAAAATGATACATTTCTATATCAAGTAACAATTCAACTTTGAAATATTCATTTTATCCCTAATGAATTGATTTCTAGCCACACAAATATTTATTACTTATTTTAGACCATAAATTTTAAAAATCTGCTTTCCTTTCTTAATTTCATATCAAGGCAAACCAACTCATATAAAATAGAATAGAAATATTATAGAATGTCCTTGTTTCTTCTTTTTTTTTTGTCAATTTATTACTCCATCTATTCCATATTAATTGAATTCTTCAAACAATGCACACTTATCAAGAGAAATATTCAAGGACGTAATTTAAACCATAGTTTTCACTATTGTCATTTATGAAATCATAAATATAACTTTGTAAACTATATAATTTATTTCTTAGAAAATATCAAATTTCTCAAAAGGACAATTATAAAAAAAATATATTCAAACATTCATCTTAAACTTTAAATAATATAATTATTTTAAATTTAAAAAATTTCAAAAATTGAGTTAATACTCTCTCTGTCCAACAATAGATATCCACTATTGACACATCCCTTAAGAAATTATAAATAGAAGTGTAATATTACTATATTACCACTTGATTATAATAAATATAATGTCTTGAAAAATGCAATAGGGAAATGACTATAATTAATGATAAGAATAAATTAGAAGCTAAATATAAAATTATTCATGAATTTTATAAAGTGAACAAATATTATTAGATATCTATTTTTAATATAGTGAACAAGTATTGTTGAACAAAGGCGGTAAAGAATAGATGAGTAATTTTATTCTCTTATGTCTCATTGTTCCCTCATTGAGCCCCAACATATTTCACGTCTTTTATAAAATCTTTTCAAATCAGTCTGTCCAACTTTTAAGATGCAAGCCAACTGTATTTTTTAATTAGAAGTGCCAAATCGATGGTCAAATTGAATAAGGATGGATCAAAAAATGGGATAAATAAAAACAGAATAAAATATTCAATATTTAACACATAGAAAATGAGTTAACCGAGGAATAATATGGATTTCGATACTAACTTTTTTTAAGGAAAAATAGCCAGGTGAAACGACAAATTTAAAATGAATAACAAAAAGAAGAAGAAGATTGGAAGCTCTTCTTTTCTTGTTTTTGGATTTTTCACTCAGGATTTATTTCGGGAGTGACGCTTTTAATAAAACTTTTCTATACACAAGCACTTGAACCCAAAATCTTTGATCAAGAATGTAGCAATATCACTAATGCACCACAATCAATATTGATAAATAACTTAGAAATTAGAATCTCATTAAGCAAAAACTCATGAGAAATAGTAAGCAAACATATCGACATGGGTAATAATTTTTTTGATTTTTTACCCGATATGTAGAACCTGCATTGAAACACTAATAAATTCAAATTATACGCTACATGGACATTGATAATATGAATATTGATATTATCCACCTAAATTTCTATTTTTTTTAGTGGATGATTCTTATTTATTTTTAAGAAGTCGATTATCCAACCTTTTATCTAATAAGTCAGATTGAATGATTTTATTTATTTTAGAATATTTTCATACAAGAGTAAACTAAAAAAGCATACAACTTTAATTATCAATGAAGAAATTTGCTATAATTGTAGATCTTATGAAAAGAGAGAGGGAGGTGTTATATTAATACGAAATAATTATATTTCTTGCTTTTAAAGGCAGTAAATAATGAATTGATATGCAAGATTTGTATGTATAGTTATGATTAGAGTTTATTGTGAGAGCATCCTAAATAAAGCAAACGATGGCTTTTCCCCTTACTTTATTACAAAGAAATCATTCAACCCACTATACTATAAATAATAATTGTCACATATTTATCTTATTACATTTTTACACTCAATTTTTTATTTTACAAGAAATAAAGAAAAGATACTTTACAAATTGAAGAACGTTATGATGAGAGCTAGGGCTGTTCATGATAGTTATGGTTAAAAAAATCAAATCAATATTTAATTTTGTTTAGTTTTAAATTTTGAAAATCAATACTATTTGATTTGGTTTTGAATTTAAATTTTAAAAAAAACAAAAATAAGTATGTATGGGTACTTATTTTGTTGTAGATTTACTAATACAAAACTAAATTCAAGTATATTGTGTTGAAATTTCACATACAAAATTTTTGGATTTCGTGATCGCGAAGTTCCAATTGAAAATGATAAAAATTTTAAAGAAAAATAATAATAATGTTTGAAGTGTGATTATTTTTCATACTTTTTAAAATTGTATTTTTTGAAAAATTACTTTGCAAATACTGTATTTATGAAATTTTCTCTTATAAAAACCATCCTAATTATAGGGCTATGGCCTATGTGATTGCTGGGCCTAGTAAGCCCAATCAAAATGGGCTTCTTCTTTTTTTTGGGTTTGTTCTTATTTTCAAGAACGGGCCGTACAGGAATGTTGGGTCTTAAATACCTATTATTGGATGTTTGAAGTGCGAATTTAAAATTATTTAATTAATTTTGAATATTAACAACAAGCGTCGCTTTGGCCGAGTGGTTAAGGCGTGTGCCTGCTAAGTACATGGGGTTTCCCCGCGAGAGTTCGAATCTCTCAGGCGACGTTTTTATCATTTTTTCCACTTTTATGTGTAATACGACATTTCTCTAGTGCCTTTACCCTATACCAAAAATGATAGTCCACTTTGTAAATGTCTCTAAAACCTTTAGATATATTGGATCTAATGACAATTAACTAATGTCAGTGAAGTCTTTAGCCCTCTTTGTTATTGTATATATTTATTGCCGCTAAAAAGTGTTTTTGTTGTAGTGTTAGTGATACAACTACTAGTTATTTTTAATTCTATGTCCCGATATTTGCTACACGCATTGAAGTTTGATTATATTTGAGTTTGTGTCTGGAAATTCTATATTGTGACGGAGAGATAAAGTACTCCCTGATAAAAGTAACTCCATACCTAAAGGGACTCAAGCCCGAGAGTACTCTAATTAAATTCTTTATATCTTGCTCGTTCTATTATTGGTTTAACTGTCCAAAGTAAATGTACTTCAAAGTCAAATAACAATGATTTCACCCACATTTCATAAGACATACTTATCGTTTCTAGACTTCTAGTAGACAAACTTGCACGAAGAAACCGTGATTTTACTATTCCCTCCATATCGATTTGACTTTTTATTTGGTTTTGACTTTATGCGAAATTTAAGAAGAAGAAAAAAAATTGAATCTTCCGTTCTTAGACAAAAACAATATAGAATGAATAACAATATTATTTGATCTTATAATTTTAAACATGTCATATGAAAAATTTAGAATTATAGAGTTTCTAAAACAAGAAAAAGTCATTTTTTTAAAAACGACTAAAAAGAAAAAAAGAGATTCAAGTTAAAACAAAGAAGTATTATTAATTTACTTAGGTCACACACTACTAGGAATAAAGTTTTTTTCTAGGCGAATCAGTGGGAAATTTATGATGTAGAACATGATTTTGCCACTCATTTTCTTTTGAACCAACTTACTAAAAAAATGTACAGATATTGATGGGAAACAAATTCTCATTAAAATAGCAGGAAACATGCATCCTAATTTTCCTATGAAAACATTAATATGTTTTCTTTTTCTGCCGATTCAATAAAAATATAAGTAGAAATAACCATTAAACATTTTCAACTAAAATAATGATTTATTTGGTAGTGACCTAATTACCTCATGCATATATTCACAGCTAATGATACTATCATAATGCAAGTCAGTGTAGAAGAAGTGCCATGAAAATAACTCAGGTTTAGTAGTTTGAATCAGATAAAAGTTTAAGCAACTGTGAGGTAAGTTCCCAAACACTATATTTTTATTTTAAGATCAAAATTACAAAAAAGATTAAAACTAATGTATGATCTCTAGCAGTTATTAGGTTCTTTACACAATTCCAACAATAACTCTATATGAAATTCATTTAATGCAATATCAAATTTCAATATATCTATATGACCTATAGTCCTATAATATACTGAAATTGCAAGTTCTTTACTTTTCTAATTTCTAGACAAAACCAATTTTTTTTTGTTTGTCTATATTGTCTCTAGATATGCAGAAATATCAAGCGGTGACATGTTTAAATATTTCCCTTTTTTCGAGGTTTACTCGGTAATCTCTAATGTATATATATACTTTTGGGGTAAGGTGGAAGTCCCACCTTTTGTTGCGTGCGCTTCTATGTGATTTATATATACATCGCCATGATCGCAATCCTGGGAGTTTATATATATAAAAAAGATTTCATAGGCAGCTCGATCGTTCAGTTTGGCTGGCAATTTTGTTGCAACTTTTATTAGTAGTAATGGTCAAGATTAACTGACCAACAAAATGTTTAATTAACTTTGTTAAAGAAAATATAATCGTTCCACCTACAAATTGATCCAATTTAATTTACTTTCTCATCATCAAATTCAGTGTCGAAAAAGTTAAATCATAGTATATAATGATAGCGTAAAAAATCTATACACAATTATTATGATTTAGTCCATTATAATAGGCTTATTAATTTATTGTTCAGTTTATCATATCTAGGTTTGATATGTTGATGAATGTCAATTTTGACCAAATATATAATAAAAAAATATTTATTCTATCAGTGCACACAACATGAATTCAAAATTAAATGTTGCATATATGACTATATAAGTTTAATTTCTACGCACAAAACACAAAACCATATTATATAAGCAATTTTGAGAGAGAAGGAGGGTATATATAGGGGGATTAAAAGTAATGAAATATTGATCATATGAAAAAACTAACAATGCTTCTTATTCCTTTGTAAATACAAAGTACGTACGACGTACAACAATTTTCTCTATCTATATTTCTGAGAAACATGTGACTAACTAAAATTCTCTTAAAATTCAAAAGATTATTGATTGATTAAATTGATCCACATCTGTACACAAATACTGCTTACAAATCAGCAATTTTGACCTTTTTATTTACTTTCTCTTCATAATCTTCTATATGATCGATCTGTACTTTGCTCATTTTTCTATTCACACTTTGCTCAATTCTTGATGAGAAAGATTATTATTTCTCCCCTACTATCCCCATAATACTCCACAACATACGATTCAACGAAAAAAAAAAGGAAATGGTAAACAAAAAGAAAATCTAGTGGAAGTATTAGATAATTGCAATTAGAAAAGAAGTATATCTCAAAATTTTCTCTAAGATGAAGATGTGGAGAATTGAGGAGGGGAAACAATTTATGTATAATGAATTGATGGAAGAAGAAGAAGAAGATATGTGAAGGAAGATAAAAGTCTCGACAGACCTATTATTCACTGAATTTTGAATCTTGCTTCATTACTGGTCTTCTGAGTTTAAACGTATGATTATAAAAAAAAAAAAAAAAAAATTGGGAAAAAGGGTATTTGTGTCATTTTTGTGGGGGTATGTGTGGGGTTGAAAGGGTTGGAGAGAGTAGTTATTCAACTTGAAAATCAAGGTAAGGTAAAGAGGAAACATTTGCCAACAAACCTTCCCAATCAAATTCTCCAATTCTTAAGCTTTCTCCATGCCAATGATGATGATTCCCAAAACCAACCATATAGTCTTCAACCTTTAGGCTTTGATCACTACTTCCACTCATATTCATCAAGTGTTGGTTGTTGTTACCATTTGTAATTTTCTTCTCAATCATGGAATCATAGTCATTAGCACCACTAACAATATTATTACTACTAAAATCAACATTACTATTATTATTCTCCCCCATAGTAGTAGTACTCTTATTATTAACACCCTCTAAAGAAGGTATTGAAAATTCATCACTTCCTAACCCCATCATACTATAAGTTTCCACAACTCCATAGTCCAAAAATCCACCATCACCTCCACTACAACCAAATTGACCTAAATTCACTGGCCCGACTAATCCAGATATATCGTAGCTTGTATTATCAAGCTGAGGGAAAGGGTTGAAATGGTTGCTAGGTACCATGGCTTGCATGGATGATCCTGAAGTAGTAGACGATGAATTATCCATGCATAACGCTGCCATAACATTTACATCGTGCCCTTGCATTGGAAATATTCCTCCCATCGAAGAATCACTCGTGTTAGGCGATGGCGTGCTGTTGTTGTTGTTTTTCAGTCTCTTTTTTATTGTGGAATTCCAGAAATTCTTGATTTCATTATCTGTCCTCCCAGGAAGACGAGCCGCAATTTGTGACCACCTATAATATATGCAAAATATATAAGGTTTAAAGTAATGGAAAGAAGATTTGCATGCATTATGTTAGTTTCATCAACAAATTAAATAAATAATATTTCTTTGAAAATTGAAATTGTTTCCCTGCTACAAGTGTTGGACGAAAATCAAATTGACTAACTAAATAACGGATTAATTATATAGTTCCTGAAATAAATTAATTATACATGACAGTAGATAATCATTTTTAGTTTTCTTTTACTTAATTACTCATCTAATTTTCCCTTCAAGCTCCCTTCAGATTTTTTAAATTCATAAATCTCCTACTTGAAATCGGAAATACTGAATTTTTTTTAAGTACAAGTGGTTGAACTCTGGGGTCGGAGTCAATTATATTACTTATTAGTAAAAAATTATATAAATACGAGGTTTGAGTCAAAGCTATTAATAGAATGGTTTAAGATTTAACAGTAAATGAGGTTTGTATAATATAATACCCTAACATAAGAGAAAATGGTGAAAAAGGACTAATTAAACATGACAATTAGGAGTTGTACAGTAAAGTAAAATTATCCTTCTCAGAGCTTGAGATTTAGTATTGAAAGATGATTTTTATTTGTTGTGGTGTATGCATAATGAAGGTTAACCATAAGTCAACCAATAATATTTTTTTAAAAAAAATTGTATTTGTGCCCTTGGTATATTTAATGCAAAGAAGATCATATATATGCAAGTGTCCTATATTTTTAAACCATCCTCTATAAGATAAAAAAATTCACTATAAAAATCTAAGTTTGTTTTATATGTTCTCTAATAACAATAAAAAAATGTCCAGACAGCTGACCTCAATGTCTTTCAACCTAGCTAGTTGATAAAAAAACTTATTCACATTTTAGCTCATACTCTCTCGATCTATTCTTCTCAATATCATCTAACTAACATAAGTATTGACCACCAATACTAATTTTTCGTCTTTACTGAAATTTGAACCCTAATTTCTCATGATTTCATTCACGGTAAAACCAAACATGGCTCCAAAATGAATGTTAACTTGATAGAAAGTAGAAATGTGAAAGTGTATATATGTACCTATTTCCCAGAATAGAATGCAAATGAACGATGAGTTCTTCTTCTTGAAGAGAAAAGGCGCCGCGTTTAAGGTCAGGCCTCAAGTAATTAATCCATCGAAGACGACAACTCTTACCACATCTTTGTAATCCAGCATTTCTAGCAATGTCACTCCAACATCCTTGACCATTTGTTAACATGTAACTCATCAACTTTTCATCTTCTTCTGGTGACCATAAACCTTTTCTTAGTTTCCCTAACTTATTCCCTTTCTCCTTCTCCTTCTCCTTCATCATTGTATTATTATGTTCCGGCTTCCTCATCGATAAACAAACACTTAAAAACCCTAACAAGATGATGAGAAAAAAATATATGATATGTTTTGCTAGGCTTTGATGGTGAAAAGATATATAGAATGGAATAATAAGAAAGAGAAGGAAAAAAATAAAAAAGATTATGTGAAGTGGAAGCAAAATGTGTTCCATTTCTCATACACATATGATGATTACCTTGTGAGTGAAGAAAAATGCAACGAAAGAGACTAGATAGAGTCAAAGACAAGAAGACCAACCATCACTCTCTCTCTCTCTCAAACAGCGAAACCAGAATTTCAACTTTATGAATTTTAAATTTTATAATGACAATTTTAATTTAATTGATTATAACTGAATTCTAAAATAAAATATATATATATTTAATGAATTTATCAACATAATGTATTGTCTGAACAAAATCTACTGAATTCAACCGAACTTATTTGCAGCTATTAGCTCCGCCCTTGGCCCAAAGGAACGTACGTCCCTCTCAATCCGTTTTCCACTCCACCTATAATTGTTTTCTTTAACCAACTAATTTGCCTCTTTATTTTTTATTTAATTCTCACAATTAATAATATTTTATAAATAATTTTTTTTTTTCTAAAAAAAACAACAACCCCACAAAACATCACTTTCATCATCACCATTACCACCCAAAGAAGTTTTCATTTCTCTTTTCTTTCAACTTCTCACTTGCACCTTAAGTCTAAATTTTCAAAGAAAAGGAAGAGTACATGTACAATATTCACAAATAACATAAAGTACTACAATTGTTGTACACATTTTCTAAATTGTGTGACGGTAACTTAATATGTTATATTAAGGTACGCGCGCGTGTCTATGTCTACGTTGAACCTTTATTTTAACTCAAATTTTATTACTAATTTTTTACAAGTCTTTAATTGGAGTTGTTTGTTGCATGAAGAATGAAAATAACGTTCAAAATAATAAGCCTTTCAGTTTCATCTAACGGACTTTTGAAGCAAATTATCTGTCGACAGATACAATTGAAATGATTAGTGCTTCATTTTGCATTATATTAGTCATATGTGTTACTATTAAATATTATATATAAAGAATGTTTATATAGTATTCCTCAACACTATACCAAACTTCCATTCTTGTAAAGTAAGTTATAGTTACTAAAAAAATGTTATTTTTTCCTCTACGTGTGAAGACAAATTTAATATTTTTGTTCTTTTATGCAATCAAGGGGTTGTCTTGATCAAGAAGGGAGTTCTAATATAAAATCAATTATTTTTCCTTAAAGTATATGGTACAATCGTCAAAGCTCATGGTTTAATGTTCAGCACGTCTTACTGAATAAAATAAAAAAAGATTAAATGGGAAGTATTATCATTTGCCCTAAGAAAGAAAGAAAAAAGAACACTATATTCCAAAAGCTAAACTCCTTTACTAATAATTTTGCTATGTAGGGTGAACTTTTAAAAAAAGAAGTGAATCCATTCAACTAAATGTTTATAGTGGTACGTTGATTATCCTCAGGTCGGCCGTGGGTGGATGTTGGTTTTGAGCGGTTCTTGGTTTATAAGCTAGCTTTGAGATTGCTTTAGGTTTGAGATTCATTTTATTTTACACAATATTAAAGTCAGATCCATCTCACTTCAATATTGTTTACTCGATGTTGGACCCCCATCTTATATTATCCATGTTTTAGATGTCTAGTCTGGAGCGATGCAAAGTGTTGATTCTCTGTCTTTTATACCGTTTTGATGAATCATCTTCTCATGAGCCACCTTTTGGGGTGGAGTTAAAGCTCCCAAAATCCATTTACTTATCAATATTATTGATGATTACAAGTCAAAATTATACTTCTTTAAAGTGAATAAAATAGGAAACAATTATTTAAAGAAGAGAGGAATAAAGTGAAATAATAGTAATTATTCAATTATAATTATAACAAAAGATTTTACTTTTTTAACTCTTGGTCAAAATTCATGTTCTGTTGTTTTTCCATGTGTAAATTGTTACATAGCCATGTGTTTAATGTTTTGCACTGTCTTTTAATTTTCTCTATGATTTTAGTCGACAACATTCCCTATTTTGTGCTATAATTATCTGTTTCACACTAAAGACAACAATCTTTAGAAATGAAAGCAATCTTTGACCATAGTGCAAATTTTGGAAAAAACTATTGTCAACCAATTATGCATATTCATGTGTTCAACATTTAAAACTCCAATTGTTACTTCATTCATCAACTTTGAAAATTAAGGAACTACTTTTCAAATTAAAAATAATAATCTTACACCCCGTTTAGGTCAACTGACTTTATAAACACCTGATAAGTTTTAAGAGATAAAAAAATACTTTCAAAATATTGAAATTGATTTTATAAATAAACAGTGTTTAAATAAGTATTGGAATTGTTAAAACTAATAATAATTTGGAATGTTCACGGGTCGGTTTGGATTGATTATTAATCAAAATCAATTTAATCAATTTTTAAATTATCAAAATCAAACCAAACCAATGTTATCCGTTTCGGTTCGATTATTCGGTTATTGTTATGCACAATTTTTTTTTTAAAGATTCATTCAAAAGAGGGAAAAAAGACAACAATTCATTCAAAAAGAAAATAATTAGAACGACTAACATTACAGAACTTTCGATCACTGAATTTTGTTGTGAATAAAGCTTCAAAATTCACCATTTTGGCCTAGAAGGAAGAGACAATGACATTCTTAGTCTACAAAAAATTATCATAGAGACTCATATACATGAAACCAATAAAATTAAAGTTTTAGTCTCGGACGTTTTTGTTTTCATAAATAAATTATAAATAAATATTGATGAAAAGATATAATATAAGATAATTAATTTGTTTATAAAAATAATATGCTATGCTTTTATATATATATATTTCTTATATTTTTTTAACAAAATTAAAATCAAACCAAATATTATCGATTTTAAATTTTTTAAAATCAAACCAAACCCAAATAAAATTGATTTATTTAATTGATTTGGTTCAATTTTTTGATTTAGATCGGTTTTTATTCAAATCGTGAACACCTCTAATAATAACCCGTTTGATTAAAAAAAATAAAAATTTAAAAGTATGAAAAAAAGAACAACAAATACAAAATGAAGAGAAAGTTGGCGCGCGTTTTGTTTTAAGAAAGGTATTTCGAGAAAAAAATTTAAAAAACTAATAAAATCATGTATATATATAAGAGAATCCTAGGCCCGCCTATGTGGCGCCACTACAAATCAGGATTTTCTTTAAATTTCTTTATTTTCAAAATTAGTTTTTTCCTTTCATGAAAATTTGTGACTTTTATGAAAGTTGTGACTTTTATAAAAAGTTTTGACTTTTATGAGAAGTTGTGATCAATTTAATGAAGAGTTGCGACTTTTATGAAAAAATTGTGACTTTTATGACATAATGTGACGTTGCAATCTCTCCAAATAGTTGTGACCTTTCCGATAAGTCACAATAAACATTTGTTCACACTACCCTTATCTGTCTATAAATAGAGGGATTTTTTCTCATTTTAAAACAACGAAAATTCTGAACTACTACTTCTTCTTCTTTTGTACAATTAAATATTCGTGTACTTTGCTCCTATTGTGTGGCTCACTGACACCATTGTTTTTGTATCAATAAACTGGTGAATAGAGTCGTTCTATCCTGAGAGGATCTATTCCTTTAAACCTTGGGTACTAGAGGGAAATAATCTCCTTAAGGGGACACTGTGCATTAAGTGGGCTCGATTTTTACAGTCACTAATTTATGCTTATGTTATTAAGGATAAATGATAAGATGTTTTAATTAATTTTCTTTACATTATTAATGTTTGTTACTACGTAATCTTGTATTTAAGATAATATAGTGTTTTAGTTTTAATGACTGATAGGTTTTAAGTATTATTTTATAAATTCCATGATATTAAATTTCCGCGTGAGGTGCGGATAATTTTACTAGTGGTAAAAAAGAAGGGAAAATTACGCGGATAAGCAAACATATACTAGTTAATTAGTTAATATAGCTATAGTTTGAATTAATTATGGCTCACAACTTAATTTTAGCTATATTTACATTGTCTCTCTCCTCTCTTCCTCTCGCCTCTTTTTTACATATATAAATACAAATTATCAAATACAAATTGTACATATAAATATACAGTTATATGACATATTTACAAATATAATTAGCCTCTCTCCACTCTTTGTCATCTCTCGCTCGCCTCTCTCCTCCCTCTCCCAATCTTGCTCGCCACTCTCCTCACTCTCTCAATGTCGCTCGTTAGATATAAAAATACATATATATACTAGTTACATATATACAATTTATTTGACAGATATATATATATATATATATAGTTCGCCTCTCTCCACTCTCTGCACTCTCTTGCTCATCTCTGATCTCCTCCCTTTAATTTCCCAATCTCGCTCACCTCTCTCCTTCCTCTCCCAATCTCACTCGCCAGATATACATATACATATGTATATCTGTTACATATATACAATTATTTTGACAGATATACAAATACAATTTGACATATATACATATACAATTCGCTTCTCTCCACTCTCTCGCTTGCCTCTCTCCTCCCTCTCCCAATCTCGTTCGCCTCTCTCCTCCTTCTCCCAATCTCGCTCGCCTCTCTTCTCCCTCTCCCAATCTCGCTCGCCTCTCTCTTCCCTCTAACATGTAGCTACAAGTCGTAATTAGCAAACTATAGCTATAGAGCATAATTTAGTTATTTTGAGTGGCTATATGCGAAAATTCTCAAAAAAATAATTAATCAAACTAGAAGTGATTATGAGATGAACATTAATTTTAACTTATAAGCATTTGGTTTATAAGCATTTTTAACAAATGCATAAATAAACAAAAAAAAAATCTTAAATTAATTTGATCATCTTATATAAATTAATTAATTTAGCCAAACATCCTCTATAATTAGTCCAATCATTATAAGATACAACTTGATTCATTCTTTTCACTTTCCACCAAATTTTATTTTTATTAGATACATCTCCCTTTGGCTCCTTTTCTAACCCTACCAACACTCAAAATCACTCTAAAGTGAAAATATTTGACAATACAAAACACATTTATCCTTGAGCAAATATTTTCTCGTAGAATTGGTCAGCCTTTGCCTTACGATGACGAATTATCATTCGATGAAACAACATTATTATTATTATTATTATAATGCAAGAAAGACTTTTTGTGAGATTGCAATTTTAATTTAATTTCTTAAAGTCAACTATACATTAATTCAGAATATAGTTTTTTTGTTTTGAATAAATAAATAAGTAATGGCAGAAACATCCCATTTACGTAGGGGTGTCCAATATGTACTTTTTCATATGTGTGCCCAAATATCATTATATGAAGACATAAATTATAATATGTCGAGACCGCCTGAAAATAATAAAAAACAAATATTACTTTAAGACAAAAAATAAAAATCTTAAAATCACTACATTAAATTGTAATATTACTTTAAATATTAATATTTTCAAAAAAAAAATGTCTTTGATTTATTGACGTCCCTCACCTACCCATTCAGAGGCGGAGTCAGAAGGGATCGAGGAGTTCATTCGAAAACCCTTCGACGCTGTTTATGCATGGTTAAATTGTTAGTTTTATGTATAAATAGTAGATTTTGAATCCCCTCTGATTTATCATATGTTTGAGTTTGCATATTTTAAACTTACTTAGTGAAAATTCTAATTCTGTCGCTGCCTCCCTAAATACCTAATTTAGGTCTTATTCTTATGGGAGTAGTTACCATCAGATAGGCCTGAAAAAAAACACATCAGAGGTATCTCTATCAACTCAAGGAGGCAAATTAAATCAATGGTATTTTAAAATATATACTGTCTCTGTCAATTTAGGAAAAATGTGAGGGGCTGTTTTGAGTATTTGAAAACTTTAATTTGCATGCTGAGTTGGATTTCCATATGAAAAAATAACAAGTGGAAAAGAAATACTACTAAGCTACTCAAAGATATATAAATCTACGTAGTTACAGCTGTATAGATAATATATTTTATCTTTACTTCTTCAATTTACCCAAGCCAAGCAACATTCTTCTTCTTCAATAAGATTAATTAGGACCCCATCATGTGCAATTCTCGTTTCTTATAGGGCCGGCTAGCAATAATTCTTAGTTGGACGTGTGCAAATAGACACTTAAACTATCATAAAGTTGAACATGTAGACAAATACACGCATCTTATGTGACATGTATACAAATTTTCGAGTGTATCTCTTGTGAATTTTCATGTTAAGTGTGTGTCTAGTTGTTCAACTTTGTAGAAATTTAAATGTCTACTTGTGTGCACCCTAAATTTGGAGGCATAGATATCAGTTAAGACTGGGTTCGAAAATACGTTTATATATCCCTCTCAATGCATTCTGAGTCGAGTCTGTCGCATAGGACTTTGCATAGTGCAGTTTACATTCCCTGTGTGGTTTGCAGGCTATTACACAGTGGGGGGTTTACCCAATGCGCACAAAGTGCCCATCACAGAGTGCTCACCCAAAGCGCAGAGGTTGTGACAAAGGTTGTAGCGACTGCGAGTTATCTTGGGGTTCCAAAATAAATAAATAAATATATATATATAATAATACACTTAAAAATTAAAAAATCTAATAAAAAGAATTGTAGCTCGCTCATTCACGAGAGAACTAATTCAATATTTTGAATTAGGCATTGCAATAGAATTAAGTAGATGGAATAAATGGTAAGAGTGGACAGTTTTCCCATTTTTGGTCAAAGTTCCATTTTGATCTATGCTTTTAGGGAATAGGGCGATCCCTTTTAATGTGTGGTGTCTAAAAAATATTTGTTTTAAAATCGAACTCTTTATATGTGGTTGATTTGATTTTGTTGAGCTTAATTATTAACAATGAGAACCATAAAAATAAAAGAATCAGTCGTAATTTAACAAATATATAATCATCAATAAAATTGGTTCCAAGGTAGAATATCAATTCCTAGACAAGTTGACATAATGATTATTTGCACTTAATTATTTGCGGAGTTCTGAACGAATGCACTCATAGGTGGTAGATGAACGGAGTTGAAAGAGCAAGTCATAGAAAAAAGGTGTTGGATAATACGTTTAATTTTAATTTTATCTACAAAAAAAGGGAGCCCCCTTGATCACCTGAAGAGATTTTTAGGTAGAATTGAAATAATTATTACCATGAAGATTGGCTTCCAAAAGAAATTATCCTCCCCTTTGGACTGAAAGATAATATTTATGTCGTCCATAGAAAAAGAAAAGAAGAAAGTATTCTAAAGCCAAAACGGACTAAAATATATTGAGTTAGTAAAATTATAGATGGTATATGGAGTCGTTGAATTATATGTGGCAAACAAATTGATTTGATAAAATTTGAATGAAGCAAAATATGATGGACTAATTTTGACACATTTAATTACACTCCATAGCTTTTTGATTTTATGGATGCTTATAATTAGTTAGATTTTATAGATGCTTATAAGTTACGAATATAATCTTAGTTCGTGTACTAGGCACGAAACTTATGAAAATAAAATTAAAAATTTGAAATTTGATGATCATAGATTAAAAATATGTATAATGTATTAAATTGATTTTGTATTTTGTGGTATTAAAATTTAAAAAGGTACTCTCCATTCTCTTTTATTTAGTCCATATTTAACTTGACACTCTGATTAAAAAAATAGGGGTCTATTTTATTAAGTTAATCTTATTAATCAGACTTTGAAAATTTAGATTAAACTACCATTAGTACTTAATTATGTAGTTACTTATTAATAAGGTAATCTATCTTTGATTTACCAAAAAAAAAAAAAAAAAGGGAGAAGTAAAAACAAAGTGACTCTTTTTTCTTTTTTTTTGAAAGGACACGTGAATTAAAATAGAGGGGGGTAAAAATAATAATTCAGGTTTCAATAGTATTAATTTCCTTTTCCTACATACCTTAGGACTACTTTCCTATTCCTATTAGAATAATGAAATAAAAATTGTCTACTTAAATCATAGTACGCCACCAAAATCAAACTTCTTCTTATTTTATAACAATTTTTCCTCATCAATTTTAAATAATGCAATCAAAAATTAGATACAAAAGATTAACTTTTTACTTAATATTTTTCTTGATTATTGCATACATCTTATGGATAATGAATTGTACAATATTTGAGACTAAAGATAAAAAACAAATATTTATACTAGCTGGACAAAGTAACATGGCTGGACGTGGAGGGGTTGTTAAAAGAGTTTGGGATGGTTATGTTCCACCGGAATGTCATCGGAATCCGGCGATCCACCGACTAAATGGAAACTCGATATGGGAAGTAGCTCAAGAACCTCTCCATGAAGATATTGATTTTAACAAGACATGTGGGATTGGACCAACAATGGTGTTTGCTAATGTTGTGTTGGAGATGAACCCTCAATTTGGGAAAATAGGGTTAGTCCCTTGTGCGATCGGAGGCACTAGTATCGATAAATGGTCACAGGGTTCCAGGTACATGTCTTATCTCATTGTAATATATATTTTAAGAACTCGATTGTATTGTAATATATATTTTAAGAACTCATCAATCGAGATGTACATACATTCTGAATTTACTAACTCTATAAATATAAATAATTATGTTGTAAACCTAATATTACTATATTTTTGCTAGGCTCTACAATGACATGATTAAAAGAGCTAGAATTGCTTTGCAAGATGGTGGAACAATTCAAGGAATTCTTTGGTACCAAGGGGAAAGAGATGCATTAACTTTGAAAGAAGCAAAATCTTATAAAAGATAATTGGAGAAATTTTTTTGGGACGTCCGTAGTGATTTAAATTCTCCATTACTTTCGATATTTCAGGTACAAATTTATCAAAAAATACCCTTTGAACTATGCTAATTTAATTTAACAACTTTATTGTGGTATGAATTAATGATGATTTGAATCTAAAAAAAATAATTAATGATGTTAGTGACTAATTTAAGGAATTTTATTGATAGTTATCATTGTTTTCTAAAATTGACATGTTAACAATATCTACAATGGACCACGTACGACGTAGAATGTGTTTTTATATAATATATGCTATATTTAATGAAACAATATTACTGTATACGAAGGATAATTAATATCTACGTTATGTTTCAACTGAATTATATTGATTGTGGAGTTAGGTGATAATTGTGAGTCGTAAAAGTGTTTATAATGTTGAAAAAAATTGGAGTAGAAAAAACATAAAGACAAAGTTAGTTGTGCAATATATTGTTTTTTACTTTTCTATTATTAAAATAGAAAATAATTTCTTGAGAAGACATTTACCAGAATCAGTATGTGTGAAATAGTTCTCTTTTACATAATCATGTACAATAATTGACATAAAATTTCAAATTCTTTCTTTTCTTTATTTTTAGAAAGAAAATTTATAACATTAGCCATATAATTTTCGTGATATCCTCCGATTAATTGGTTTACATCTCTTTACAAATTTATTTTTTTAGTCTTTTTTACGAGAGATCTTCATATTTGCACATATGAAAACAATATGCAAGGGATCCTTACATGCTTATTTTCTTCTATCCTGATTAGAAAAGGACTCAATTGACCCTTTTCCCCGATATTTTCTCTCTTTCACTACAACAAAAGAGACATTTAGTGGCAATAGATTTTTCTACTCAATATTTATCGCCCCAAATATACTTAGCGACAACTGGGACAATGTTATATGCATCTTTAGCGGCATTTATCTAGAGTATTGCTTATAAATATCCATATTTATTATTACAGCTAAATATTTTATTGCCGCTAAATCCGTAGTATTTTTTAAGTGAATCTACTAAGCATTGGATATATATCCAAAAGATAGAAAGGGTGAAATGTTCATGTAAAAACTTTTTCTTTGTCACTCTTACTTGTATACCAAAATATTACTTAATATCATCATATAGTTTCACAGGTTTGTTACTAAATTAAGTATTTTATGTAAATTATAGTATTGATTTTGGGTAATACATAATTGTATAGGTAGCACTAGCTTCTGGAGAAGGACCCTTTATGGAAGAAGTGAGAGAAGCCCAGCTTGGAATTAACCTTGCCAATGTAATAACTGTAGATGCTTTGGGCCTGCCTTTGGAACCAGATGGGCTACACCTTAGTACTCAAGCCCAAGTCCAACTTGGATATAAGTTGGCTGATGCATTTCTAAAAGCCCATTATATATTCAGAACAACCTAATAGCATTCTTTCTTTCTTTCTTTTTAGCGAAAATTGTATATAATAGCAAACTATTAATTCAAATTAAATGCTATAAACTAGTTTGATTTAGATATACCCCATAGCAAACTGTTGCTATTTCGCCTCTCTCCTTGGTGAATCTCGCTCGCCACTCTTGTTCTCGCTGGGCAGTCTCGCTGTCATCTCTCGCTTTTATACAAACACAAATGTATAAAATGTGTTTGTGTTTGTATAAAGTGAGAGAAAATTGTATATATACATATATTTCCGCTCCCCTCTCCCAGATTTCGCTCGCCACTCTCCCAGATCTCACTCGCCTCTCTCACTTTATACAAACACAAATGTATACATTGCATTTGTGTTTGTATAAAGCAAGAGAAAATTGTATATACAAATGCATATATTTTCGTCCTATACATTTATGATTATACAAATGCGATCTTCCTCTGCCCAGTTCTCTTTTTGTCTTTCTCTCTTTCTCGCTTTATACAAACACAAATTATACAATTGATTCTTTTGTATATGTATACCGAAACAGATTATACAATTACTTCTTTTATATATATGTATAGCGAAATAGCCACAACCTTTTGTATATATGTATAATGAAATAGCCATAGCAAACATAAAGTTTGTTATTGAGCGCAATTATGCAAACTATAACTATTACATACAAATATAATTTTTGTGTTTGCTATATGTGAAACTTGCTCTTCTTTTTATCTACTTCATTCTTTTTGTCTTTCTTGGTGATGTATAAAAACTATATAGAATTAGGAAAATATCCGAGTTCATTTTTTATAAAAAATGATTTTAAGATATACTGTTACCTTAACGCCAGTAAAGAACAGATAATTGCTGCAACTCAATAGGGACTTAGGCGTTTAATCAGCTGAAATGTACCTCTCGGGTTCGAGCCTTATTAAGCAAACTCATAACAACAGATGTAGGTGAAAACACGTATCATGTATTCATTGAGCTGATGTAAACACTGGATGCGAGTAAGATCTTACCAATGAAGCAACCCACCACGATCAAACATGCAAACAGTGTGCCCA
The DNA here is from genome assembly GCA_029582725.1 of Solanum chiquidenum. NCBI lineage: Eukaryota > Viridiplantae > Streptophyta > Magnoliopsida > Solanales > Solanaceae > Solanum > Solanum chiquidenum. The sequence goes on from JAJOOS010008348.1 coordinate 24,789, forward strand.
AAAATCAAGTCTTTTTTACACTTCATAACCAAGGCTTAATATAAGTAACTTCTCACTCCAACAAATAAACAAAGGAATATGTTATTCAAACTCTAATGATAAACAAGAGTGAGTACAAAGAGATACCACTTCAAAATAACCCTTCATGCAAAATAAAAAAATGAAAAATCCTCATCAAGGTTTTCCTTTGGAAGTATTGATTTTTATTTGTGCAAGAAGCAGAAGAACATTGTTATGAGAAATAAACACCTCAGGGCAGTCCAAAGCATGAGGATGTTTGTTAATCTTCAGCTAAAACCACAAAAGGGTAAAATAACTAAAACGGGCTTTCATGCAATCAGAAGTTGATAGGTTCCCTCAAGAGTCTCTCCATCTGGCGTGCCCTAGTCCTTATTGACATGTCAAAAACTTTCTGACCAAATTCTATCACAAGCCCACCGAGAATGCTAGGATCAATCTGTAACAAGGATCCAATATCATAAACAGATGCGATCTTTGTCATTTGAGAATTTTAAAAAGAAAAAGTTTCAGTAGCATAATGTACCTTCTGTTCAATGTTCACCTTCTTCCCTTTTCCCATCACCTCTTGCAACGTCTCCTTCAATTCTTTCTCCTCCTCTGGAGGAATAGGCTGGTGTAAAGTAAACAAAAAGATTTAAGAATCAGATATCTAACTACAAGGAAACAACAAACTAGGACTGCCAGCAAATAAAATCTTGTATCAATACAGCAGTTAACAACCCTAGTCCTCAGAGCACAAGAGAGCAGGGTAACAAAGTAGTCAACTCAAAGCATCATTCATTACATTACGCAGAATAATGAAGGGACCTCACCAATAATGACTATCAAGACATTGAAGTATTAGAACAGAATTATCCGCCAACTATTTACATTGGACATCATTTGGTAGTCACATTAAAAGTGCAGATATATTGAATTTCGAAGCACTGCAACATAGTCACTATCTTTCCACTAGAAAAGACAGTTAACTTCATGCACAAATTTTCAAGAATCGCCATAAGCAGTTTATAAGCAACTCATACTGCTTTCATCCTCATAATTTGATTATCACTTACTCTTTCAAAGCACCATTAAGTAAACACCATATCGAAAATATAGTTTAACTTGAAATAGCCCTCACCACATTAAATTAAAAGAAAAAAAAAAGATAAGGATCTATATTCGAGCGCAATCTTTTAGTGCCAAATAGGGGGACTTACAATAACAGTTGTTACAATGGCTTTAAGTTCCCCCCTGTGTGCCATGGTTAACTCTGCAAACCTTTTTGCTATGGCATCAACATGTTTCAGCCTCCCATTTTCAGCCAAAACAACTAGAAATCAATGGTAAAAGAAAATGTCAGACAAATATAAAGTGATCATAAATGGAAAGAAGATATTAGCTGAGCAGGTTAATAAAAAACACACATGCTCAGCTACCACATGACAAATAACAAAGAGATTATGAAATCTTGGCGGTGTGAAGCTCTGATTGTTTTTTTTTTAAATGAAAAAGGTGTGAAGCTCTGATCTTTAAATTGATCATAGCAACCAATGGAGAAAAGACAATAGTATGTCAATTTCTGCCAAGAAGAAATATAGCTTTACAAATGCTGCTGCCAATGTGCTAATGAAGAAGCATTCCCGAGGCAATGAAAAAGTAGTAAAAAGGTGGAAATTCCCATGTCACTAGGAAGCCATAAATGACAGAAATGGATACCGGAATCAAAGAGAAATTCAAAATAAATTGTTCATTCCCGAGGCAATATTAAAAAACGTTTTCTTAAAAAATGACTTGACCACATATAAGATAAATCTTTCAAGTAAAATAACTCTACTAAATATTTTTCATAGGTCACCCTACAAAAATATTTCAGAATTATATACTTTAAACGCTCAAAAACATGTTTCTGAACAGGTGGTGGAAAAAAAATAGCTACTATGACTAGGGAAGACTTGGGGAGTAGGAGGAGATAACAGAAATGAGAAACGGTAAATATGGTGCAGGTTAGAACAATTTCTCCAGATTAGTCCAGTGTGAGGGAGCAAACTGAGCATAGTCCCCTGCTAATCACGTGATCTTTCAAACCAAACAAGTGATTGGTTTGATTTTCTTTTTCATCCCCAAATCCAACAAAAATACATCTCCAATAGACCAATACATTAACCAAACAGAACAAAAATACACAATGATCAGATAATCCTAAGTCGACCGTCAATCGCATCATTGTTCACCAGACCTTTTTTTTATTTCATCACCTAGATCATTTTGATTTTCGAGAAAAGAACATTACTATCCTTATTGCTTTTTTTTCTTTCTAATAAGTAACAATTACTAATTAATTAAAAGGATGTAGCTTTTGGATTGTTTTGTTCAGCTCCAAGCAGTACAACACAAGCCTTCAGTTTACAGTATGAAAAGATGACCACGCAGCTAGGATAATAAAAAACCAACAAATAGTGACATTGAAGAAGAATTTACTATTTGCTAGTGAGATTCACATTGATCAAAGGAACTTGCTCATCTAAACCACAATATAGATACCAAATTGATGTGATTCTTTGTGTTAACCAAGAACCAATCAACCAGGATCAAAATCTTGAAACTGAAACAACGGTTGAACAGTCCAATATCAAGAAATGGATGTTATCTCAAGCCATATATCTTGGAATCAACTACCAAGTGATTCCAAAATGGGGTGAAAGATGAGATTCTGTTTAGTTATGCATCTCTCATTGTTTCTAAAACTACAAATTTTCAAATTTTTAAAAATGAAATATAGTACTTTCAGAAATAACAATATAATTTTATCATACCCAAGAAGTTCCTTGTGAGCTCTCCAAATTTAGCCTCTGAAGAGATGTCAGACATCGCCTTCACTCTTGTCTCTGTAGGTACAGAGAGATCCTTCATAAACTGAGAAAATTTAGGACTTTTCTTTGAAGCCTCAATAAGGTCCAAAATCTCGGACTCGACCTTCTCCAATGCATTAGCTTTTACAGCTGCGATGTACAAAGCTGAGGCATAATTTCCAGAAACCCCATACATAGTCACAGGAACCTGATACATCATAGAGGAGCTAAAGATGTTAACACATTTAAGGCACATATTCCAAGAGATTTGGTAATAGTATTCATTTCTTCTATCTCTTTGGATATGAAGGAAAGGACAAGATGTATTGCTTCAAGTGACAATCTCTATTATTTTGAATTTAAACTTAAAAGAGAGCAAAAGGTGAAACAGTTGAGATATCATGAGTCAAAATATAAAAAAGAACTTCCAACATAATGTAGAATTGGTAAGAATGAACTGGTCCCAGACATGCATAACTGAGAGGAGAATAGGGAAAGTTTTTTGATGAAAATAGGAAAAGTTTTTTACAACATAGCTAATAATCAGCCCCTATTACCAGTCCTCTACAACAATAATGAGGATATGAGTTGTTTTTCTCAACATACAGCTTGAAACAGTTATAGTTAATGCTGAACCCTGCGCTTCATCGATAAAATCAATGTTGACTCTCTATCAACCAATAATGTGGGACTATTACATGGTTAAAAATTGACTTGTTCTCTTGAATAATCCCCAGCAGTTGTGCCGCTAAGAACTTATGTAAACACTTTTCAGGCAGTATCTCAGCTCTACATAATAGACTTAATGGACTTGGCAGCAAAAAAGAAAAAAAGGAATCACTAGGAGCACATGTGAGATAAGCATCAGATCATGTCATCCACTGCCAAGGGAATCCCCAAACGAAGAAATCAATTTAATGATGTGTGCAAAATAATAGGTAAGTTATGTTCATTCTTCATTTCCAGAAACATAGGTACTTTTACAAGCAAGATACTTTATCCTATTAATACAAGGGAGCTCAAAATTTTGCTAATTAAGAAGAATTTCCAACTGATAGACAACAAGTTGGTGTCAAATGTCAATATATTGTGTGGATTTACATCCAACCTTAAAAAAGAAAGGAGTTGAATTTTGCGTGAAACTATTAACTTTTCTAATAAATTCAAAAAGGCAATGGGCGTCAAATAAAATTTGAAATCAAAGATGCATCAGTAAGTTAGACTTCACTTTTCAAACTTCAGGTTTAATTTTTTTTCATTGGAGCTTACAGTTGCATCAATATTGTTGTATCTTACCTAGAAAAATTTAATCTGATGCAGATACCATTTTAAGGAGTTAATTTACCCAATGGGTTTCAATACACATTTACTTAAGGCTAATGCACTGCTGCCCCCAAGGCCTAGCTCAAGTGGCAAAAGGTGGAGGATTTGTGGCTTAGGTCGCAGGTTCAAGCTCCACACCATGCAAAGCGAAGCCCGGTATTTAAGTGGAGAAGGGTAGAGGGGCGGGCCCATTATTCACCGAGTTTAGAAGGCTGTGATTGGTCCAAAGGGCGGGATTTCTCGGTTATCAAAAAAAAAAAAAAAGGCTAATGCACTGCTTTAGGCAGCAATAAGTTGCATTTACTCTAGGCTATAAATTCAATGCTTTAGGCAGCAATAAGTTGCATTTACTCTAGGCTATAAATGCAATGCTTTAGGCAGCAATAAGTTGGTGACTTGGTGTCAAATGTCAATATACTGCGGATTTATATCTAACCTTTGATAAGATAGGAGTTAGATTCTGCTTGAAATAAATTCAAGGAAGTTCTTGGGATACAAATTATACTTGAAATCAAGATGCATCAGTAAATTAGACTTCACATTTCAAACGTCAGCTTAAGTTTTTTATGTTGGAGCTTACAGTTGAATCAATATTGTTGTATCTTCAGTGGAGATCTAGTTATGCAGATACCATTTTGAGGATTTGATGTACCCAATGGGATTCAATATGTATTTACTCTAGGCTAGGAATGCAATGCTTTCAGCAGAAATAAGTGACATAGCGAAAGATTCAACTTCACTAAAAAGTAAAAAAAAACTCAATCAGAAACAAATATCAAACACACTAATACGGCTACAATCTCATAGGACTACTAACCTTTACTTTTTTCTCTTTGGCAGCTGGGGAAGTAGCATAATTTCTTGACAACTGCAAAAAAGAATTGACCAACATTCATAAAAACGCATCAATAAAACAAACCACTTTACCATATTGCAACAGCATGTACACTTTTAACAGTTCTGTAAAGAATAGCCATTCAATCAAACTTCAAACAGGATATGCATGCTTATACACATTCGAAGGTTTTTCTTTTCAAGTACTTCGGGTGTAAATAAAACAAAAATTACCATCAATCAAAACATGATATTCAATTTCAATAAAACAAAAATTACCATCAATCAAAAAATTTAAAAGGCTAATGCTTGGCCATGATGCGAGGATATTCTTAAAATTTCCGCCTCCTCCCCACCCAACCACCACCACACATACCGAGGTCAAAATGTTTTGTTTTGCAATAAACAAAGGGGACAAATAACAGAAAAAAGTATTTCCAATGACAATGATGACACTATTTTCACATGTTAATTCAATCAGAAAATCACACCAAAATACTCCACCCTAAGCTGCAAACATATAATCATTTCCATCAATTTCACTTTCAATTTAAAAATTTGACTCCACATAGCAGGGTTTGTTCTGACTACGTAACATCACAAAAAGATCAGCACCCAGAAACAACATTCATCCATTTCACATAAACATAAATCGGGAATCAAACTCATCCAATTTCAAAGTCAAAAATAAAATAAAATCGAAGAATCTAAACGGAAGATGCAGATCAAAGCACAACCCAGAAAATACAAAAACATCAAAGACCAAAAGTAGGTCTAATCTGTAATACGAATGAAAACCTCGGGATTGGAGATAAGGGCCGGATAAAGAGCGGATCTTGAATCAGATGAAAGGGCTTTGCGTACGTGAGGAAGTGTAGATCTAATACGCCCTGCCATTGCCATCGCAGAGAAGCTTTTCTTCGAAACCGATTTAGCTTTTCACAGAGATTTTCTAGTGTTGAAAATAGCTGAGGGTTACGGGTAAAGGAGGCTATTGATTTTACTGCCTCAACATTTCTGAGCTTTGTAACCTAAGAGGGAATACAATTTCTATACTACCACTACCATTTAGTGACATGTGTACTTTTTTATTTTTTATTTTTACTTTACGAGAAAAATAATATAAAGGTCGGATTTTAATGGATCGTGATGATAAAGTTGATCTAAGTTATTTGCAAAAAATTCAATTCATTACTTGGTAAAATTGTTATTCAAGGAGTCAATCGCATTTTTTCGCTGCAATGCTTAATCTATAATAAGTACCTAGGAGACCACAAGAAAAAAGTTTAGGATTTGATTAATTAAATTCCTTCTTTAGTTTAGTAATTTGAGAATAGTCATATTTGGTTATAGTTTTATATTAAGTAGATGTATTTCTTTGATCATAAATTTATTTGAATTCTATAATTTGGCAGAGCAAATTTTTTTATAACTCAATTTCAACTTATAATGAATTCATTATAAAATATTTTAACAAGACAAAATCATCAAATTTTAGATCATGAATTGACCTATCTATGAAAGTGTCTTGGGTGCGCACACCAAATGGAACCTTTGCAGGCCATACTTTAGTCTAGGGTGTACATGACCGGCTTGGTTCGAGTTTTTCAAAAATCAAATCAAACTATTTGTGTCGGATTTTTAAATTTATAAATCAAACCAAACCAATAAAATTTGAGTTTTTTAACCTCGGATTTTTTCAGATTTTTCGGGGTTTTCGGATTTTTGGGTTTTTTTGAGTTTTTCCGGTAAAGTATTCATACAAACATATAATTTACTTGTACTTCAAATATTTTTTTAGTCCTACCAAAATACAACTATCTAAGGTGTTTCTTAAGAAAATAACACAAAATATGATGAGTAATGACGCTAAAATATCCAACAAAAAATAATAATAATGAAATCGCGTAAAACAAATATTGCAAATTAACAAGTCATAAAGAAAATGATCATAATTTAAAAGTACTAAATCATGCTAAAATAAGTTTAACAAGTTTTAGTTACATGACTAAAATATTAAAGGAAATTAAAATTAGATTATGTATTTGAATTGTCTAAATCAATGTGAAACAAAAGAACAAATATTTAATATTATTGTCATTCTTAGTGATGAATTGATTTTCTTTTTGCATTAGAATTAATTTGATTTTGATTTAAGTTTTATTATAATTACCAATACCTATAATATTTATTGAACCATTCAGAATTCTACGTTTCAAACTTGAAATAATATATTAAAAGATAAAAACTATGAAAAAGTATAAAAAATATTTTAAAATTATATCAAAGTAAATATTTTTATGTATAAAATAAAATTTTAAAATTATATATATAATGTCGGATTGGTTTGATCTCGAGTTGGTTTTTTTTAGTTAAAACCAAACTAACCCAAATATAGTCGGATTTATTTTTTCAATACCAAACCAAGTCAAACCAACCACTAGTCGGTTTTTTTTTCTCGATTTGCAATTTAATTCGATTTTCAGTTCGGATTTGTACACCCCTACTTTAGTCCTTGCGAGTTGAGACATGCAAATACCAAAATTCTTATAAAAGTTATATTAGTAAATTTATTCACATATTGTGCTTATACTAAATGAATAATATAATGTTGCACATAATTTTTTGACACTTAATTATGATTAATTTATACCTTATTAAATTATTTACGTGATTTAATGAACGTAAATATGAGTAAGTATTACCAATAGTGTCACTTTAAATACCTGCATAACAGTTAGAATAAAATAGGTTACCAAGTATGAGGAACAAAACGTTTTTCATATGAAGCTCATTTTAGAAGGCAATAAAAAATTTACAGCCTTCTTTCCAATCACAGAGCTCTGTAAACATAATGGAAAATTTACAGCCTTGTGTTGTCAATATTTAATCTTCCATAGTATGGAGGAACGCTTGATATCTGTGGCATGTTGCAATACTGATGCTCTACTTCGAACTAGGTTAAGGTAACTAAGTGCCTTGAGCTTAGCCTCTATTACATGTAACAACTCATTATACCATGCTGGTTTTCTCTTCAACACTTGTTTATAAGCAGTTAATCCAAGCCATTCAATTTCCCCTTTCTCCACTTCAAGAACTGGACGAGAATCGGAACCAGATTTGAACGAATACATCCTCCTCTTGATGAGCCTTTTCATATACCTAGTGAAGTCAAAAAAATTAAGGAGTGAGTGAATATGTGATACACTTAGATATGATGCAAAAGGGCTCTTGGTCTATCCTTGATCAAACATTTCTCATTTGAACAAGGGCTCTCTTGCCACCAATGTAGGTCCAACACCAGTGTATAAAAAGAGCAAACACCATCAATGATAATATACTAGATGTTTCATACCTCAATGATTTTTCCAAAGCATCTACATAAAATTTGGTGCAGAATCTATACAAGCATGATAAATCATAGAGGTAGCAGTGGAACTTCATGGCACAGAGAAGAAAAGCTTGATAAATGTTGAGTCTGACCACAACTGCTGAGTTTATGTTAGAATCATAGAATATAGGATGGCATTTCGGTCTAAGATAACTGCACAACCTAGCCTTAAAGTTACGTCCTGGTTTATTTAGCCAGCCAACAGTGAGGGTTGAACTTAGCGGGGAATTCAAGTACCTGTCAGCAAAAGATAACATCAATAAATATCTACCTATTCATCAAATTCCTTGAGCATTGAGAAAGTCGATGAGAAAGAAGAGTATAAACATCAAGAAGAGGAAAATGTTGCTAGTAGCCAAATATCCTAACCATTAAATTCTTTAAATAGGTTCAGTTATCAAAAATTGTTTTAATAGGTCAATTGCTAGCCAAATAAGGTTATAGTTGATGCCAGAATGCTAAATAAAATGGTGGTTGCAACAAAACACCATTTCAGTCAACAAGACACTTCCTAGTCATTAATGAAGAAACAAAAAAATGAACTGACGTGAAGATCTGCTACACCAATTAGATCATCTTGAAAGCCAGAAATGCCTTGCACAACAAGCCAAGGTAAACTTTCCTGTGGAAAATGGACACTCTGTAAATGTACACGGATCTTTCCCAGATTTATAGCAAGGCAGACCTCTACAAAATAAGTGATGCTTTATCAACCAACTCTTGATACGGATCATGTTAGAAGAGTCATTTTGCTACGATATGTGCTTAATAGGGAAGTATCAGTTTCTTCAGCAAGTGAGTGAGTGAGTGATTCCTAGAGTGGCCTACTCCGCTTTATCATAATATAAACATTTAAGAAACTCTAGAATAAATAAAATAACTCGCACGAAAATCCGCAAGTGATGCCATGTTGCTACTAAGAAGATAGCTGACCTAGTGTAATCTGCCTGGATTTCCAAGGTAGAGCAGTTGATAAATAGTCCACTCCATCGAAGAAACGAAGTTCCATCTTCAACCACATATAATCTATCCGATCCCAAACCTGGTTTAATTTTCATCTGAAAGTTCGTTCCAAATTTTTGTTCATTCATGTTGCAGTTGTAGGCACGAAACCCTCTCTGCAGCCGGGAGAATAACTTAGAAGCCTGTTCCTTTGAGGTTGAGATGAAAAGCAAGTCATCAATAAGCCTAAGCAACAGACTGGCAGGTTTACACGCCACAAGATGATCATATCTTGCAGCTGTATCATCAAGGAAAGGTTCCTCTGAAGGAAATCCAGGGGCAGGTATACAAGCTTTCTCAAGAAATGGAAATATCACTGAATTCTCAAGATGACCATAATACAACGAGCAGAGCAGAGAGGACAAAACACTTCCTTGAGGTATACCGACAGATTGCAAGAAAAACTTGATACCTAACTGCAGCACATTGCGCTTTATGTGCTCCTTCAAATCATTTTGAAGCTGTTCTTTTCTTACTTTTCTGCCTTTCTCCTGGAACAATCAATAACTTAGATCTTATTATAGCCACTTTTGGAAGTAAGGTTCTTAAAGCATATCAATGTCAGGTCATGGATGTTTAATTGATCTGCCCTTCCCACCCCACACCCCATTCCTCAAAGATCATTAACCTTGGGAGACCTACCTAGAGCTCAATGCGCAATTTTCTCTTTGAACTTCAAAACATTCATGTTAATTTACACTGCTTTAAGTTAGTTGGTTATTTAGTCAGTCTCATGTGTTTCTTCTTTTGCAGAACAGTATTCAGATATGCAAATTATAATATGTACAAAGACTATCAAGGATGGAATGTAAAAGAATGCATGCCTTAAAAAAATACACAATCAGTATCAAAAAATTATAAAACAAACTCACATGAAGTGAAAGAAGACGAGAAGACCATGAAATGTACATGTAGATGTTTTTACCATAAGGCAGTTCAAATAATGGTAATAAGTATGACCACTTTCACACAAACACAATCAGGGCCAAGAAATTATGAAACAAATTCACATAGAAGTGAAAGAAGCCAAAAAACAACCATGTAATTTGCATGTAGATGTGTTTACCCTAAAGCAGTTCGAAACATCCTACCTGTTGCTTAACAAGAATGCCATGCAACAAGTGAGTGGGAAGAAAAGATCTGACATTGGCAGGACCAGAGATATTCTCTTTACTCCCTAATATCCAGTTTTCTGGTATCCTCAGTGACCTCTTAGTGCACACAACTTGAACAACTTGGCTGAAAAAATATTCATCCTCCAAATTGAGATCATCCAGCACACTTAGTAGCTTATCTTGGTTTACAGAGTCAAAAGCTTTTTCAACATCTGATACAACGATAAATACTCCAGGTTTGACAGAAAACCCACTCTTCAGATTTGATAAGAAAGGGATAAGCCTTTTATACACATCATTGTAGTTAAATACAGATGAACCCAACCTCTCTGGTTCTTTTGCTACTATATGTTTGAGCACTAAATGCAAATCTTTGAGGACTTCATTAACAGACTTGCAATTGTGGCGTTTGCCTTTTTTACCAGCGCCTACTTTTCTCCAACCTCTGGGTCGCCGAGGATGATTCACTGGCAAGTTTAGGGATGCTTTGAGATTTGCAAGCATTCTTACCCCCCTTCTTTTTGGAACTAGTCGAACTTTTGAGAAGCCAAATGACCTAGTCCTTATTATTTTCCTGACAGATTCAGCAGTTAATTCTTTATACCCTTGATCCCTTAAGCAAGTCACGGCTTTGGAAATAAGATTCTCCCAGGTCGGCTTGCGGTAATATAATATATCTTGTTTCTCATGCTCAGCTTCAGTTGCATAAAAGTTGGCTTGAACCAGTGGCACAATAAAAGAAGAAAACAACCAAAATATCCAGTGTTCTAGTAATTTATGTTTCAATAAAATGGAGTTCTCATCTGATAGTAGAGGATAACTAGATAGTTTAACTTTCCTCATGCACTGCTTGGACATGAATTTCTCAAACCTTCGTAGCTTAACAAGCTTGTAAATATTATTCGTTAGAACTCTCCAATTAGAAGGAGTCCCCAGCAAATCTATGGGCACTATATTTCGACAAGCAGCCCAAACAAATGATACAACTTGCTTCTTCAGACAATAACACTTGGTTGGCTCCACAAGGGAGGATTGTGATTCTGAAGTTGTATTGCAACTTTCAGACTTGAAGTCAGAGTGTGCCAATCCATTTTCTGGACAATCATTTGCAAGTATACTTGCCTCAGATTTGTTTCCCTGATATCAACCAGTTCAGAACATCACACATTTAATAAATCGTATATCTGGAAATGCTAGATATGGAGAACTGAGTTGGATCATTCATTGACTATTCAGTTTTCACTAAGCGCACCTGGTTATGTCAGATAAAAATTGGCACCTCATATGAGCCAGATTTCTTCTGATAATTAACAATAAGAGATTGTAATAGGCAACAGACTGGCCCACAAATTGAAGTAATATCCAAAATCTCAAAAATACTTGTGGCTCAGTTGACAAATCTTTGGGAGTCAAATGGAGTACTAGTAAATAACTATTTTTCTTTCTTTTCATATAACTTTAAACCTCAAGAAACCGGAAACAAGAAGGGGATGAACTAAAATTTTAAGAAGTTCAACAAAGACAAACCTTCAAGATAGTTGCAGCAATATTTTTGGTGTCTTGGTCCAGTGATGGAGCAGAACAGTGTTTTTCCAACAGCCTCAAGTGTTGGCACTGGTGAGCTTTGCGGATGAGAGATTTCAGCAACTTAATAATTGAATGGTATCTAGGCAAAACAACAAGTGTTAGAAAAAAGACAAAGTAAAACAGGTATAGAAGTACACACCTGTCCCCAAAACAGAACTAAAGGACCATGTCAAATGAACAAAATAACTAGTGCTGAGACATGTACCATGTTACAACATACTGGTCCACACTTTCACTGCTAAAAGAAAGTGGTGATAATAGTGCAGAGCAAGACAAGTTGTTCGGAATAGAATCAAAGAGAGTTGACCCAAAAATAAACCCTTCAACATTTTCTGGTTACTTCAGCTAAACTACATTAACAAATTGAAGCCAATTAAAGTTGTTAAATATAATGAGAATTATAAAGCAGCAGGTAGCTCTCGAATAACCCATTCAGACTTAAGCTAATGATTGAATGCATATTTACAGTAAAAATTATGGACGAAGGTTATCTGATAAACTAGCCCCAGCACCCCTCCCCCCCCAACAAATAGTAAGTTTGCTTGAGCTCATACAGCAATGCCATCTACTAGTGTACAAATCAAACAGCAATATTATGATGATCTGGCTTCCCACCATCAGGTCACACCATATATTTTGGCCTTTCCGTTGCCAAGAAACAAAAAGCAGCTTCTACAACTTGACTAGCATTTTCTCGATAAACAACCCAATGCTTGACTATGGCATAAAGCTCCACCACAGTTTATAATCTTTGTCTGACCAGTAATTATGTATGTTGATCATCCATAATGATTCCAAGCTCATACAAAGTATTCATTAGCCCCTAAGTGCAGACACTTTGAGCTTGAGCAGACAAAAAGAAACTAAAAATGTGAGAAGAGGAGCACCATGTCTTTTCAGAAGGGATAAAATCTCAATTTCAATCTTTGGACTGTTAGAAAGAGAAAAAAAAGAGTACAGTGCTAAATCATTTACTCCAGAGTATTTTTGACAAAGTTTATCTGCATATTCATCTGAGAGATATGCCTTCAGTACGTGAAGAACAAACAAAGAGACTAAATGAGATAAAAATCTTTGAAGAAAAAGACAACTTAAAAGAGAAGGAATGAACATAGATTATTATCAATAAAGAACAAGGGAAAACTGTTGCTCACAGACACGAGGATGCGATGAGATTACAGTTGCTTCTGTGCACGCAAGGAGCTACCTCAGTAGAGACATTAACACCAAGGGATCCAAAAATTTTCTTGAAGAGTTCATTTGCTCCAGTAGAGTTTGGCTTCAAGGAATACAAGATGTCTGAGTATTCTTGAGTTAGTCAACAAAGTTTTCCAGCGGTGGCACAGAGGCCAACAACAATCAGTTTCTATTTTAGTTCTTCCATTACCTCGAGTGACTTGGAATTAAAGGCAGAAGTAAAACTCCTCTCTAATTAAAGGGCTTGAAACCATTTAGCTCTTAAAAAGCAGAAAGTTTCAGAACAAGTATGAACAAAAGTGGTGGAACTCCATCCCTTTCTTAATTTTGACTAGTATCAATTAAAGTGACCCATAATATCAAGCCATATTAGCATGGGGGCAAAGTAGAAGGATACGCTCGGATGGGAATACTGATGAACAACTATCCAACTTGTAGAACATGGTTCGCCTGTCGATTAGAATTTCCTTTTTGACCTCTGAAAGAGGGTAAAAAACCGAACAACAAGAGCACCAAGCATTTGTCTGTTGATAAGAAAAAGGGAAAGCCTTTTATTAAACCAAAAAAAATGAGGGTGAAGATCTAAATAGATACTGAAATATTTTTGAACTACATGCAGAACTTCCTGAATTCTGATTGTAAAAACTTTTACCTTTTTCATCAAAAGAGAAAATTTCTGATTGTTAAAATGGGGCTAAGGATGACTCATCCCAATACACACCCTTTAGTAATCCTAAGAAAGATTAGTAGAATTCAATCATTCCAATGCCTAGAAGTTATCAAGCTACTAAACGTGCACTATAATCATCAAACTGCATCATTTCACGAGAATAAAATGCAGATGCATTTAATGGTTATAAGATTGAAAACCTTCAACTGCAATATTCTGAAACATCTTACAAGTTACTGATCTCTTATCAGCAAATGCATCACACGCAAAAAGGGCCATATTATGGTGTGTAAAAGACCACAAGCTAGTTATAAGATCAAATTTGGTAACAGTAGTATAAGTTTCATAAATCACCTTTTCAAGAGGAGGTCTTGAATTTAAGATTACATCACACTTCACGTCTCCCAACCACTCGTCCTTAGTGTTGGAACTCATACAAGGGATTAAGGAATGTGTTCCTTGAGCCTTCAACTGCCTAAGCTTCCTTTGACGCAGCCATTTAGACAGTCTTTTACGCTTTCCACGCAATGGAGTATGTCTATTAGAGTAACATTGTCCTTCCCTAGATGGAAGCACTTCACAACAAGCTGAATTAACTTCAGCAGATACTGTAGTTTCTGTAGATAACTTCTCCATCTCACATTTTTTCCTGCAGCACCAGGGCATGGAAACTATAATCCTACAATGACAGCAAAGCCAGCTAGTACAATTTACAGTAACAACATCAGAACACAAACCTAATGCCCATTTCTTTCCTTGCTGATGAGTAAACTTCGTCTACACTTCTCTTTTTCCTAGATTCTGGGATTAGCAATGGTTAGAAGTTTTACAATAATTCAAACAATGCGGAAGTCAAATCTACTTATGTTGAGCAGAAATCCACAACTTCACAGTATATTTAGAGACATATGAGAAAGAAATGAATTATGACCACTCCGTGAAGCATCTAGACTTCTGGGGATTAAAGGAGGCCGCTCATTTGGTCTCACTGATTCAAGGCATATGCTAGTAAGGCTTTTTCTTCATGGAGACTTTATCTCTGTTTATTCCAAGAGACAAAGACTGTCGCACATATTTGGGGTAAAGACGAGGTCAGGATGTTGATTATCAGTTAAGAATTCAAAATGGACACTTTTGTTTAATCCAAAAGAGGAAACCTCCATTGCTCTTGCTTGGATTTCTTTTCCTGATCTCCCCGTACAACTCATTACTAAGAAGCTTTGTTTCCCATAACTCCAGCAACTGGAAAACAGTTAACTGTAGATAAAGCAATCAATGGTCAAACAAGGCCAAGTGTAGCTAGGGTCAAGTTGACGTTGATTTATTATCAACTTTGCCGGATCAACATTAGAGAGGAAGCTGCATGTGATCTTAAGGAAGTGTGGCAAGAAGTTGTATATAATCGATTTCCTTCATATTGCAAGAGTTGTAAACATCAAGGACACACTGATAATGTTTGCAGATTGTCAGATTTAATATTAAAAGTAAGGATGAGGTAGATGCTTATGGAGAAGTGCACACCAAGTTTCAAGTGGATTTGACGGATATTTTAAATGAGAAGAGGGGCAAGAAGAATATTTCAAGTAATAATGCTATGTAAATAGTAAATTCTGGTAGCGTCAACAAGGGGATGGGGTACATTAGCTTTGATCCAGGAGTTCCATCCAATACTGATCAAGCACTAGTTACAGATCCTGAATCTGGTGGAGCTAGTAAGAACGGGCAAGAACATGATAATGTAGCAATTGCTACCACTGGTCAGATTAAAGAGGGACAATTGCAATCCCCAACTTCAACATGTATGATTTTGAAGCTACATATGGAATTGGTGATATGCAGCAAATTGAAAAAGCTATGTGATAGCAGTCATGTCAGCCTACTTGCACTAAAGTTGACGGACTTCAATGAAAAATCAAGAAGATGTTTATCGTGGAAGAAAAACCCAAGATTGACCCAAGAATCATAACAAGAAGTAGACTAATGCTACATATATTTCATGGTCCAAGTTCGAGTCTAAGAGCCGAAAGATTGGACCACATGAAGGCAAAGAAGAAGGCCCACATGGAGCCCAATAGGAGCATAAAAGTTTCTTATTTTAAAAGCTTCCTAATTTAAAAGTTTCCTCGAATAAAGTTTCCTAGTTTAAAAGTTTCCTAATTTAAAGTTTCCTAGTAATTATCTCCATAAAAGTGGTATTTGAATCTCATTCTATTTGGCATAGGTTTTCCCTATATATATGGAGTAATTCTTAACTTGATATCTTTGGTTTCTATTAAAGTTGTTAGAATAGGAATAGGTTTATACAATTCTGTTAGAATAGGAATAGGTTTATACAATCCTATTAGAATAGGAATAGGTTTATACAATCCTATTAGAATAGGAATAGATTTATACAATCCTATTTAGAATAGGAATAGGAATATGAATAGTAAATAGTATCCTACTTGGTAAAGGATTGTATTTTAGTGTCTATAAATAGGATCTCAATATAATAATGTACACACAACACAATTCAATAATTTCTTTTCCTATATTTCTCACTTGGTATCAGAGCCTCTACAATCTTGGCAGAAAATCAAAGAGCTTCCGCTGCCGGCGGGTGGCACCTATATATGCTGCCCGTCATGATTATGTTAGCAAAAGTTGGGTCACCATGTATCTTTCATATGACTATTTTCTCATATCTAATTTGTGTAGCACCGTGCCATCATTCCAGTAACTACTTTTTCATATATAATTTGTGTAGCACTGTGTCAGCCTTTCGGTGATTGCCTTTTTTTACATATCTGATTTGCGTAGCACCGTGCATCTCTCCAGACTATTTTTCATATTTAATTTGTATAGTACTGTGGATTTTTCCGAACTATTTTCTCATATCTGAGTTGCATAGCATCATGTGTCTTTTCAGTGACTCCTTAGATTTGATTTGCATAGTTCCATTCGTCTTTCCGGTGACTCCTCAAATCTGATTTGTGTAGGGTTGTGCCATCATTCCAACCCTACCCGTATAATTTTTCTTTTTTAGTAGGGTCGTGCCATCATTCCGACCCTACCCATATTATTTCTCTTTTTCAATGGGATCATTCCATCAATTCAAACTATCCTATATAATTCCTATTTTCTAGTTTGGTCGTGACATCATTCCGACCCTACCCATATAATTTTATTTCTTAGATTGTGACCACTTTTAGCCATCAAATCTAATACTCCGACATATGAGCATGTTCCGACCAGTTTTTCGATGACTTGTTTAATATCGACTCATCGATTGATTCCAACATGATTTGTATACTTTATACTAGATTTTAAGGACTTTGTTGCTCAGGGGGAGTTTAGTAGTCTTGTATGTCAATTATGTGAGTCACTCTATGGTCTGAAACAATCTTTGCAAGTTTGGTTTAGGAAGTTCAACATTGTAATTTTATCACTCTGTGTTTTGTTGGCATTATGCATCAAATTCAGTATTTCATGAGAAGATTAAGCTCATTGAGATTGACTGACATTATGCATCAAATCCAGTATTTAATGAGAAGACAAGCACATTGAGATTGACTGTCAATTTTATGAAGTCGACTGATCAACTTGCAGATATCTCACCAAGCCTCTCATCGGTCCTCGTATTAATTTACATATGTAACAAGCTAGGTACATGAATTGTATGCACTAGCTTGAGGGGGAGTGTTAGAATAGGAATAGGTTTATACAATCCTGTTAGAATAGGAATAGGTTTATACAATCCTGTTAGAATAGGAATAGGTTTATACAATCCTGTTAGAA
>JAJOOS010008349.1:0-47349 GCA_029582725.1 Solanum chiquidenum
GGTTTGCCCTTAGTCCCTATTTCCCGTTAATTAATGTTGAATGTACTTCCGCGACCGATGAAGTGTGATGACAAGTTTGAGAGGCTTGTTTGGGGTTCCTTCGGGTTCCTCATTCGCCATGTCACGTCTAGGCCCTAGGCTTGGGTCGTGACAGTTTCCTTTTGTTTGTGGCGCATAGTTTTTTGAAATTCCTTCCAAGAAGGTGGAAGTTTATCTACTATGCCACAAACAATAAGGTTATCTCCAATTTTAACCTCCTCAGACCTAAGCTCACCAACAATCATTATAAAGTTTTGAGCTTGGTCTACCACTGATTTATTGTCCACCATTTGGAAACGAAAAAATCTACTAGCCGCATATTTTTTCGCTCCAACCTCTTTAGTATCATACTTACTCTGCAATGCTTTCCAAATTTTCTTTGCACTAGAGTAAGTTCTATCATAATAATCATAAATATTATCAGATAGACAATTAAGAATATAATACCGACACTTATAAGAATCACCATCGTACTTTTCCACTTTCTCTAGATGAGAAATAGTTTCATCATCATTCATAGAGGTGATGTGTTCTTTATTAGGATTTTTCTCAGTTAATACATAAGAAACATTGAGAAGACTTAAGTAGAAAAGTACTTTACCCTTCCATCTCTTGAAATGATTACCATTAAACCGAAATGGCCATTTAAGGTCTCCCATCTTGACATCCGCTGTTTTTTCAATTGTAGCCATTACTGAATCTCCATAAAATTGTTAGTGAAAAACTTACAAGATAACAAAAATACAAGATTACAATTGAAAATAAAATGAAGAAAATAAATCTCTTCAGGTTGAGGCGCGGATATCTTGCTCTATTTAAGGAGATTCAAGCCCACTGCAACAAATATTTTCACCGGTCCAGAAGTAGTCCTCTTGACTTGTCCCCTCCAGGATACAACAACCTAATCACAAAATATAACTCAGCAACTCTGGACAAGAGTTGAGTCCAAAGCTCCACAAAAAAGAACACCTCCCTTTAACTAATAAGAACTCTCTTTTTGACAAACTTTATGCACTCTATTTTTCTTTTGTATGTTGTGTGTGTCTCAAATCAAATGAATACCACCACTATTTATACTACAAGAAGTCTTCCTAGAATTGAATAAGAAGATAATGGTGTAGTAAATAGTGAAGATAAATGGACTAGAGGTTACATATGTTACATAGGTTACAAAAAACAATGAAGGAGTAATGAATGAGATAATGGAGAAATAATATGGAGAAGTAATGGTCTTGGAAGACCACGTCCTAGGCAGTAAGCAAACGGCTAGTTAGTAGCCAATTAAGCCTAAAAGGCAATTACACCAAATGTGAGTAATTAGGCACAAATGCCTACCAACGGTAGCAATGAAACTGCCCACTAACTGATGAAACAATCAACATCTTTCTAACTAAAAAATATAGCAAATTAATATATTAAAATATTAATATTAAAATGCTAATAAACCAACAAGATATCCAGAAATGGTAAAGGTGGAGGAATGAACGGCTTACTTGCATGTTTATCACTAGTTGATTTCTTATATTATGCGGTGGGGGTCAAGTTGACCGATGATGCCTAACAACACGTGTGGTTTGTATTGATACTATTCTTGCTATACCTTTTTAGCATAGTCTGGATGGAAGGCCGGTGATGTTTCATTAGGTGAAGACGAAGAAACTCTTCATCAACTTCTATCTTTCCTTCCGCATGGTGGGAGCTGTGTCTTTACTATTTATTATATCTTGTAATCTTAGAAGCTCTTGTGCTTATTTAGACTAGATCCCTGGAGTGTTAATTACTTTACAAGTCTTAACTTTGAAATGTATTGAGAAAACTTTTATTTATATGCCTGGAAATTTCATTATCTCAGTTTTCTTTAATCTTCCGCATGTTTAAATCGTTGGAAATCAAGGGTTCTCTTACTTAGGAGTTAGAGTAGGTGCCCGCGTGGCCCGGTGGGTTGGGTCGTGACAAAAATACATCTGGAAAACTGTTTGCAATATTTTGCAAATGAATTATCTCTAGAACTTCAAGTTCACAGTTTTTTAACGAGGATCTATAAAATTCACCCCACACATAATTTTCAGCTCCTACACATATCACCCCCTAATGTTAGGAAATATAACATTTACCCCCAACCTCATTTGGGGATCCATCTTTGTACGTGGTGGAGCAATAAAATCATATGTACACACATCAAATTTTAGATGGAAATTATTTGATTCCTGACCCTGAACCAATTGTGCTGGGAAAACCTTGTTGGCTTGATGCATACATGTTAAATAAACTCATATCATACCAAATTTTATTTGAGAGATTTGTTCTCATAATCAGTGGTCTAGCTATAATTGGAGGCAAACAATTTCTGCTAAACCAACCAGTATTATCAACATAATTTTATAGTTTAAAACTGTGCTCTTAATTTAACAATTTGAGCAAACAACCTTACAAAAGCCAATTTGTAAGTTGATACAAGTGTACATGTGACTATACCATAGATGTATCTATTAAATCATAATAGTAAGCGGTCCACATGCTAGGTGAACGGACCCATATTCACCTTTTTATATGTTCCAAATAATTTCAAGGGATACAATCTCAACCTTAGCTCGTACAATGATCATTTTATCATGAGAACAAACAACACAAGAGAATTCTTGAAGAATCTTTTATTTTTTCAAACATATAGTCACATGAATTCTCAATTTTTTTGCATCACATTTGAATCGGAATGACCAACCGATTATGCCAACTGATATTTATTCTAGTAAACTTCTAGTTTACTTTTTCATGTGATTCCATCATCATGCCAATATTTGTATACAACAAAGAATGGGAAAAATGGGTAATCTTATACGTAAATATTTACAACCCACTTTGGTTGTAATAATTTGAAGATATTAAATCTTCCCGTAATTTATAGTCTCAATATAATATTTTTTTTTTCAATTTTTCCGAAACTTAAAAAGTTTCTTTTGAGACTTGCTACAACCCCAATATTATGAAAAAATTCATTCCTCTGAACAGTAACAAATTAGCCCTTTCAAGGAGAAAATTATGATTATTGTCATGGTTAAAATTATCACATGCAAGACTTATTTCTTGACAACCAATGACAAATTTATGTTACCACACAACAATATTTATTTTGTTCATAGCCACAACCTTTATAGGAAAGAATTATTTCTTTCTTTTGTCTTTCAATAGTTCTTAATTTAACATACCACAATATTTGTGTAGTACTTAAAGTTGACTTATTGACAATTTATGTCAAAATATTTCATTTCAATCTCTCAAACCTCCTGTAGAGGTGAGATGTGACATTTTTCACTATCTTGTTATTGGCTTATGTTGAATCTTGAGTTTGCCATATTGGCAAGTTGAATGTTCCTTTATAACATTCTAGTTTTATTAAATTGATTTATCTTTTTTGAGGAAAGTCTTCCACTGAGTAGGAAGCCAGGCAAAGGGTTCGCCAGGGTGTAGGCTTGGGGAATGACATATGCGGTAAGTGGGGACCCATGGTCCAAAAATTTCTATTAATTAGGTAGAGGGCTGGCCGTATTCATAACAATTGATAAGTGGGGGTAGTGTGCATGAGGTAAATACATAGGTTTATCCGACCTTGGAAAAGGGATTCGTGGTTAATTGTTAGTAGGTCTTGACGTAGTGTACCATGTGGTCAAGGGTTGAGTTGTGACGTGAAAAAACAAGGGTAATTTTGGAAGTTGTATTTGTGGACTCTTCTATGAGTTAATATGTTTATGCTATGATCATGAACGTAGTAAGTAGGTTGACTGAGACAGAAGTTAGTAGTAAAGGTACTAGTGCGATTTGAGATATCTGAAAATGTTAAAGGTGAAGGAATGAAGGGTTTACTTGCATGTTTATCACTCATTGATTTCATATATTATGTGGTGGGCGTAAAATTGACCGATGGTGCCTACCAATACGTGTGGTTTGTACTAATACTACTCTATCTATCCCTTTTAGGCATAGACTGGATGCAGAGTCGGTGATGTTTAATTAGGTGAAGACGAAGAAAATCTCCAGCATCTTCTGTCTTTCCTTCCGCCTGGTGGGAGTTGTGTCTTTACTATTTTTTATATCTTGTAATCTTATAAGCTCGTGAGCTTGTTTACACCAGCTCTCTGGGGTGTTAATTACTTTACAAGTCTTAACTTTGAAATGTATTTAGAATACTCATATTTATAAACCTGGAAATTTCATTATCTCAGTTTTATTTAATCTTCCGCATATTTAAAAACATTGGAAATCGAGGGTTCTCCTACTTAGGAGTTAGAGTAGGTGACCGCACGGCCCGGTGGGTTGGGTCGTGACACAAATACATCTGGCCAATTATTTGTAATATTTTGCAAATGAATTATCTCTTGAACTTCAAGTTCACATTTTATTAACGAGGATCTATATAATTCACCCACACATAATTTTCAGCTCCTACACATATCACCCCCTAATGTCAGGAAATCTAACATTTACCCACAACCTTATCTTGGGATCCATCTTTGTGCGTGGTGGAGCAATAAAATCATGTGTACACATAAAATTTTTAGATTGAAATTATTTGGTTCCTGACCCTGAACCAATTGTGATGGGAGAACCTTGTTGGCTTGATGCATCATGTTAAATAAACTCATCTCATACCAAATTTTATATGAGAGATTTGTTCTAATAATGAGGTCTAGCTATAATTGGAGGCAAGCAATTTCTTCTAAACAAACTAGTATTATCAACATAATTTTATAGTTTGGAACTATGCTCTTAATTTAGTAATCTGAGCAAACAACCTTACAAAAACCAATTTGTAAGTTGATACAAGTGCACATGTGACTATACCATAGATGCATCGATTAAATCATAATAGTAAGCGGTCCACATGCTAGGTGAACGGGCCCATATTCACCTTTTATATGTACCAAATAATTTCAGGGGATACAATTCCAACCTTAGCTGGTACAATGATCATTTTATCATGAGATCAAACAACACACGAGGATTAAATCTTTTATTTCATCAAATATATAGTCACATGAATTCTCAATTTCTTTTGCATCATATTTGAGTTGAAATGGCCAACCTTTTATGCCAACTGATATTTATTCTAGTAAACTTATAGTTTCATTTTGCATGTGATTCTATCATTAATGTCATATTTGTATACAACAAACAATGGAAAAAATGGGTAATCTTATACGTAAATATTTACAACCCACTTTGGTTGTAGTAATTCAAAGATATTAAATCTTCCCATAATTTATAGTCTCAATATAATATTTTGTTGTTTTCGATTCCTCCGAAACTTAAAAAGTTTCTTTTGAGACTTACTACAATCCCAATATTATGAAAAATTTCATTCCTCCGGACAGTAACAATTTAGGCCTTTCAGAACTCTCAATTAATTTTGTGTACTACCACAAATTTCACAACGCCATTTCTATGGTGACGATCTACTTCAAGGAGAAAATTATTATTATTGTCATGGTTAAAATTATCACATACAAGACTTATTTCTTGAAAATCAATGACAAATTTTTGTTACCACACAACAATATTTATTTTGGTCATAGCCACAACCTTTGTAGGAAAGAATTATTTCTTTCTTTTGTCCTTTAATAGTTTATAATTTAACATACCACAATATTTGTGTAGTACTTAAAGAATATGACTAAATGACCACTTATGTCGCAAAATTTCTTTTCAATCTCTCAAACTTTCCGTAGAGGTGAGATTTGACATTTGTCACTATATTGTTAATGACTTATGTTGAATCTTCAGTTTGCCTTATTGGTCAATTGAATGGTGCGTTATAACTTTCTATTTTATTACATTGGTTTATCTTTGTTGAGTAAAGTCTTCCGCTGAGTAGTAAGCCAGGCCAAGGGTTCGCTTGGGGCCAGCAATGATTCTTGAGTGCCAGCCACGTACAGGGTGTAGGCTCGGGGCATGACATATGCGGTAAGTGGGGACCCAGGGTCCAAGAGTTGCTATTAATTAGGTAGTGGGATGGCCGTATTCTTAAAAGTTTAGAAGTGGGGCAGTGTGCGTGAGGTAAATACATAGGTAGATCCTACCTTGGAGAAGGGATTCGGGGTTAATTGTTAGTAAGTCTTGACTTAGTGTACCATGTGGTCAAGGGTTGAGTTGTGACGTGGTAAAGGCAAGGGTATGTTGTGAGCGGTTAGTCGAAATGTTGGTAGTTGTATTTGTGGACTCTTCTATGAGTTAGAATGTTTAAGCTATAATCAAGAACCTTGTAAGTAGGTTGACTGAGATGGAAGTTAGTAGTAAAGGTGCTAGTGTGATTTGAGATATCTGAGAATGGTAAATGTGGATGAATGAACGATTTACTTGCATGTTTCTCACTAGTTGATTTCTTATATTATGCGGTGGGAGTCGAGTTGACTAATGATGCCTACCAGTATGTGTGGTTTGTACTGATACTAGTCTTGCTATGTCTTTTTGGCGTAGTCTGGATGCAGGATCGGTTATGTTTCATTAGGTGAAGATGAAGAAAATCTCCAACAGCTTCTATCTTTCCTTCCGAATGGTGGGAGTTGTTTCTTTACAATTTGTTATATCTTGTAATCTTTGAAGCTCTTGTGCTTGGTTAGACTAGATCCCTGGGGTGTTAATTACTTTACAAGTCTTAACTTTTAAATGTATTTAGAAAACTCTTATTTTTAAACTTGTAAATTTCATTATCTCCGTTTTCTTTAATCTTCCGCATGTTTAAAATCATTGGAAATTGAGGGTTCTCCTACTTAGGAGTTAGAGTAGGTGCCCGCATGACCCAGTGGGTTGGGTCGTGACAAAAATACATCTGGCAAATTGTTTGCAACATTTTGCAAATGAATTATCTCTTCAACTTCAAGTTCACATTTTTCTTAACGAGGATCTATAAAATTCTCCTACACATAATTTTCAGCTCCTACACATATCACCCCCTAATGTTAGGAAATCTAACATTTACCCCCAACCTCATCTGGTGATCCATCTTTGTACGTGGTAGAGTAATAAAATCATATGTACACACATTAAATTTTAGATGGAAATTATTTGATTCCTGACCCTGAACCAATTGTGCTTGGCGAACCTTGTTGGTTTGATGAATATATGTTAAATAAACTCATATCATACCAAATTTTATTTGAGAGATTTGTTCTCGGAATCAGTGGTCTAGCTATAATTGGAGGCAAACAATTTCTGCTAAATCAACCAGTATTATCAACATAATTTTATAGTTTGAAACTGTGCTCTTAATTTAACAATTTGTGCAAATAACCTTACAAAAGCCAATTTGTAAGTTGATACAAGTGCACATGTGACTATACCATAGATGCATCTATTAAATCATAATAGTAAGCGGTCCACATGCTAGGTGAACGGGCCCATATTCACCTTTTTATATGTTCCAAATAATTTCAAGGGATACAATCTTAACCTTAGCTCGTACAATGATCATTTTATCATGAGAACAAACAACACAAGAGAATTCTTGAAGAATCTTTTATTTTTTCAAACACATAGTCACATGAATTCTCAATTTCTTTTGCATCACGTTTGAATCGGAATGACCAACCGATTATGCCAACTGATATTTATTCTAATAAACTTCTAGTTTACTTTTTCATGTGATTCCATCATCATGCCAATATTTGTATACAACAAACAACGGGGAAAAATGGGTAATCTTATACGTAAATATTTACAACCCACTTTGGTTGTAATAATTTTAAGATATTAAATCTTCCTGTAATTTATAGTCTCAATATAATTTTTTTTCCAGTTTTTCCGATACATAAAAAGTTTCTTTTGATACTTACTACAACCCCAATATTATGAAAAAATTCATTCCTCTGGATCGTAACAAATTATCTCTTTCAGAACTCTCAATTAATTTTGTGTACTACCACGAATTTCACAACGCCATTTTTATGGTGACGATCTCCTTCAAGGAGAAAATTATGATTATTGTCATGGTTAAAATTATCACATGCAAGACTTATTTCTTGACAACCAATGACAAATTTGTGTTACCACAAAATAATATTTATTTTGGGCATAGCCGCAACCTTTCTATGAAAAAATTATTTCTTTCTTTTGTCTTTCAATAGTTCATAATTTTACGTACCACAATATTTGTGTAGTACTTAAATTATATGACTTATTGACCATTTATATCAAAATATTTCATTTCAATCTCTCAAACTTCCCATAGAGGTGAGATGTGACATTTTTCACTATTTTGTTATTGGCTTATGTTGAATCTTGAGTTTGCCTAACTGGCAAGTTGAATGTTCCTTTATAACATTCTAGTTTTATAAAATTGGTTTATCTTTGTTGAGTAAAGTCTTCCGCTGAGTAGTAAGCCAGACAAAGGTTTCGCTTGGGGCCAACAATGGTTCTCGAGTGCCAGCCATGTCCAGGGTGTAGGTTCGGGGAATGACATATGCGGTAAGTGGGGACCCAGGGTCCAAGAATTGCTATTAATTAGGTAGAGGGCTGGCCGTATTCTTAACAGTTGGGAAGTGGGGGTAGTGTGCGTGAGGTAAATACATAGGTAGATCCGACCTTGGAAAAGGGATTCGTGGTTAATTGTTAGTAAGTCTTGACGTAGTGTATCAAGTGGTCAAGGGTTGAGTCGTGACGTGGAAAAAACAAGGGTAATTCTGGAAGTTGTATTTGTGGACTCTTCTATGAGTTAAAATGTTTAAGCTATGATCAAGAACGTAGTAAGTAGGTTGACTGAGACAGAAGTTAGTAGTAAAGGTACTAGTGCGATTTGAGATATCCGGGAATGTTAAAGGTGAAGGAATGAAGGGTTTACTTGCATGTTTATCACTCGTTGATTTCATATATTATGCGGTGGGCCTAAAGTTGACCGATGATGCCTACCAGTACGTGTGATTTGTACTAATACTACTCTATCTGTCCCTTTTAGGCATAGACTGGATGCAAGGTCGGTGATGTTTCATTAGGTGAAGACGAAGAAAATCTCCAGCATCTTTTGTGTTTCCTTCCGCCTGGTGGGAGTTGTGTCTTTACTATTTGTTATATCTTGTAATCTTAGAAGCTCGTGTTCTTGTTTACACCAGCTTTCTAGGGTGTTAATTACTTTACAAGTCTTAACTTTGAAATATATTTAGAATACTCTTATTTATAAACCTGGAAATTTCATTATCTCAGTTTTATTTAATCTTCCGCATATTTAAAAACATTGGGAATCGAGGGTTCTTTTACTTAGGAGTTAGAGTAGGTGCCCGCACGGCCCGGTGGATTGGGTCGTGACACAAATACATCTGGCAATTTGCAAATGAATTATCTCTTGAGCTTCAAGTTCACATTTTTTTAACTAGGATCTATATAATTCACCCACACATAATTTTCAGCTGCTACACATATAACCCCCTAATGTTAGGAAATCTAACATTTACCCACAACCTCATTTGGGGATCCATCTTTGTGCGTGGTGGGGCAATTAAAATCATGTGTACACACATCATATTTTTAGATGGAAATTATTTGGTTCCTGACCCTGAACCAATTGTGATGGGAGAACTTTGTTGGCTAGATGTATACATGTTAAATAAACTCATCTCATAGCAAATTTTATTTGATAGATTTGTTTTAATAATGAGTGGTCTTGCTATAATTGAAGGCAAACAATTTCTTCTAAAAAACTAGTATTGTCAACATAATTTTATAGTTTGGAACTATGCTCTTAATTTAATAATATGAGCAAACGACCTTACAAAAACCAATTTGTAAGTTGATACAAGTGCACATGTGACTATACCACATATACATCTATTAAATCATAATAGTAAGCCGTCGAACATGCTAGCTGAACGGGCCCATATTCATCTTTTTATATGTACCAAATAATTTCAGGGGATACAATCCCAACCTTAGTTGGTACAATGATCATTTTATCATGAGATCTAACAACACGAGAATTAAATCTTTTATTTCTTCAAATATATAGTCACATGAATTCTCAATTTCTTTTGCATCATATTTGAATTGAAATGGCCAACCGTTTATGCCAGCTGATATTTATTCTAGTAAACTTCTAGTTTACTTTTGCATGTGATTCCATCATTATGCCCATATTTGTATACAACAAACAACGGAAAAAAATGGGTAATCTTATACGTAAATATTTACAACCCACTTTGGTTGTAGTAATTCAAAGATATTAAATCTTCCCATAATTTATAGTCTCAATATAATATTTTTTTTGTTTTCGATTCATCCTCAACTTAAAAAGTTTCTTTTGAGACTTACTACAACCCCAATATTATGAACAATTTCATTCCTCCGGACACTAACAATTTAGGCCTTTCAGAACTGTCAATTAATTTTGTGTACTACCACAAATTTCACAACGCCATTTTTATGGTGACGATCTACTTCAAGGAGAAAATTATTATTATTGTCATGGTTAAAATTATCAAATACAAGACTTATTTCTTGAAAACCAATGACAAATTTGTGTTACCACACAACAATATTTATTTTGGTCATAGCCACAACCTTTGTAGGAAATAATTATTTCTTTCTTTTGTCCTTTAATAGGTTATAATTTAACATATCACAATATTTGTGTAGTACTTAAAGAATATGACTAAATGACCATTTATGTTACAATATTTCTTTTCAATCTCTCAAACCTCCCGTAGAGGTGAGATTTGACATTTGCCACTATCTTGTTATTGGCTTATGTTGAATCTTAAGTTTGCCTTATTGGCCATTTGAATGTCACTATCTAGTGGGATTTGAGATATCTGGGAATGGTAAAGGTGGATGAATGAACGGTTTACTTGCATGTTTCTCACTAGTTGATTTCTTATATTATGCAGTTGGAGTGTGTTTTATACTGATACTACTTTTGCTATGTCTTTTTGGCATAGTCTAGATGTAGGGTCGGTGATGTTTCATTAGGTGAAGATGAAGAAAATCTCAAGTAGTTTCTATCTTTCCTTCCGCATGGTGGGAGTTGTGTCTTTATAATTTGTTATATCTTGTAATCTTAGAAGCTCTTGTGCTTGTTTAGACTAGATCCCTGTGTGTTAATTACTTTACAAGTCATAAATTTTAAATGTATTTAGATTACTCTTATTTATAAACTTGGAAATTTCATTATCTCAGTTTTCTTTAATCTTCCGCATGTTTAAAATCATTGGAAATCGAGGGTTCTCCTACTTAGGAGTTAGAGTAGGTTCCCGCATGGCCCGGTAGGTTGGGTAGTGACAGACATTGTCACTCCCCGAGCCTACACCCTAGGTGGAATTGGCGCTCGAGAACCATTGCTGGCCCCAAGCGAACCCTTGGCCTGACTTACTTAACTCAGCGGAAGACTTTTAAGCATTATTACAATGATCAAATGAACTTACTCAAATAGTTTAGTAATAAAACTTGGAATGTTAAAAGAATCAAACATTCAACTTGGCCAAAATGACAACCTAAATTTTTAACATATGAATGATAATGTAAAGACTACTGAACTACTAACTGTCTGACTGTCTATGAAGCCTCTAAAACAAAGAGGGATGTTGGGACAAGCCTTACAACATCCTAATAAACTGAAAAATAAAATTGAAATCAATAAAAAGAGTCCTCGAGAATACAAGAAGGCTCACCAACTGTTTCTGAACTACTCACTGGATCAACGGTGTGCTGGAATGCCGATCCTAGTTACCTGCGACTGCATCATAATACGATGCAGGCCAACTGGCATCAGTACATTGAATGCACGAGTATGCGAGTTGGAATGCTAAAACAACATAGGCTTGAAAAGATTCTGAAATAAACACGTACCTTGACTCTTCTCAACTCACGAATACTTAACTGAACTCATTTCATTATAAAGCAGTTTAAAAAAAGTGCAATATAAAGAAAAAGGAAAACTGTTTAAAACGTGATGCCAACAATAATCATAATAAAAGACATACCATGCTTTCTCTCAAAGTCTACTTGTGCAATGCATGAATGAAGTTTCATACCCCTATTGAGGAACCATGCAATTATTGTTGTGGGAGTTTCTCTAATCGACAACCACCACTATGAGCCTAAGTGGTGATACAATGTTTTTACCATCACGCTGCTAGACTATCCTATACTTTGCCGTCATATAGAACTACTTAACTTAGTGGATCCACTAGCTTACCTGAAGTGATCATCTAAAAAGTATGACCCTTTGATACCCATGATGGCTACATGGTTTATGGAGACTTGAGTTAATATGAACTCGCATCCCTATATCGGTGCTCAATACTACTCCCAAAATATACTTAGCTCATATGTTTTTAAAACAAACTTCTTTCTTTGGTTTTGAGATAATTACTCAAAACTTAGCTTAAAAGCTCTCTTGGAATCGATGGTCCCTTTTCTTTCTCAAAATGTGAAAACATTTTCAAAACTTCTTGGGAATACTTAGTTCCCATATAATTCTTTGAAGAAATGAACTCAACTCTTTACTCTTTGCTTAACTTGAAACTTTTAGTCTTAAAACAAAGTTAAAACATTTGTGAAAGACTTTTGAAAAACTTTAAGAATTTATCTTGACTTAACTTTTGACTTCTCTTGACTTTGATCTTAACTGTTCTTGACTTGACTCTTAACTGATCCTTGAATTGAATTATGGTTTCAAGGATTATGATTTATGTTTGGAAAGATCTCATGTTGTTTAGGAATGGTTTCAGATAGCTAAACATGAGAAAAAACCGAAAATAAAATTTGAAGGTGGGTCCACGACGCGGAGGCATAATTAAATTTTGGTTTCGAAAACGTCTTTTGAGGTAGAACACCTCATGTTAGCTTCGCTACGCGGAGCAGAATTTTTCAATTCTGGGGACTAGGTGTGCGACGCGCCACCATACTCAAATTTTGTCCGACGAAATTTCTTCTTCATTTTCCAGCCCCAAATCACCCAAACTCGGTTCTTTTTCTAAAATTACTTTTAGATACAGATACCCATCAAATGTACCTAAGAACCTAACTCGAAATGCCTCTATAATACGACGTAACAATCTCGGAAACTTCTCAACTCAGTCAATTTCAAGAACAATATAGAATCAAGAATAGGCATTCAAAATCATCAATGTTCAAACTCTTTTAGGACGAATCCATACTAAAATAAGTATGCTTGGCACGTGGGAGAATGATCCCAACGTTATGGAAGCCTCACATAAAGCCTCACATATTTGGTAGGCATCACCTCCAACGAAATCCACGATCAAACTAGAACGATCTTGGCTAATCTTGCTTCTTCTCCTCTTCTTTTCTCTTCTCTCAAAACCCTAACTTGAACTCTTAACTCTTTTAAACTAACCAAAATTTTTGTTTTACCCCAATTAACTCCTAAAAATGAATTAGAGTATTTAGGTAAGGAAAAGACGAATTTACCCTTCAACTTCCCGGATTTAGACTTTCCTTAATCCATCAGCCCAACTTCCAAAGGGCATAACTTGCTTATACAAAATTGGAATTGCGCAAACTTGGCGGCATTGGAAAGAGCATTCCATGAGATTTCCAATCATATCTGGAAGTGCCTCTTATTCATCCTGAGTTAGGAGTTATGACCGTTTGAAATTGACCAAAAATTCACTTTTCCTAACTTAAACATTTTTCCAGATTTTTCATTCTTTCCAAAAATGACTATTTTAACTTCTAAGCTTCGTCCTAGCTATTTCGATTTGTGAGATGTTACAATATCTCCCCCTTGGGAACATTCGTCCTCGAATGAGATTACTCTTACTAGGCTAAGGGTGTCACATCAAACATACAGTTTAAACACCCAACATGCACAATCAAATTTCCACATGCCAACTTAAAATCAATGCCAAGAAAAGGATTAGCACCTTTATTTGGAACTTCTCCGGATTCAAAGAGAGGTGGGTATCTCTTCTCCCCTTCCTCTTTTGCTTCTTAATTAGCTTCTCTACAAATTGGTTTCTCCACAGAACTTTGACTTGATGCTACTTCCTTAGTCCTCAACTTGCGAACTTGGCAATCTAGAATCTGAACCAGAACCTCCTCATAAGATAAGGTATCCTTGATACCAATTTCCTCAGTTGGTATTATAAGTGAAGTATCTCCCATGCACTTCTTCAGCATGGAGATGTGGAACACCTGATGGACTACTGCTACTTCTGGTGGTAGCTCTAGCTAATAAGCTACATTGCCAATCCTCTTGGATATTCTGTAAGGACCCATATACTTGGGATTGAGCTTCCCCTTCCTACCAAATCTCATAACTCCATTCATGGGTGAAACTTTCAAGTAACTGAATCATCTACCATTGGTACACACAATCTACCTTGATATCTCAATACACCATCTCCCCCTTGTTCAAAAGCCATCACTTTTTGTTTATGAACCTTTGCCTTTAGTTCAAGCAAGATAGGGTCTTGGTCTTGCTCACCCTTTACTTCTGACACTAATGATGATTCATCCCCATTCATCACTATTATTCCTCCTTCTTTGGAATCCATTAATCGAATTCCTAATCGTGCAAGTCTATGCACATCTTTTTGCTAACTCTTTCTTACCTTTCTCAAAATGGGCGGTACTACCCATAGACAACCTGCTCAAGGCATCATCAACAACACTAGTCTTACCTTGTTGATAAAGAATACTCATGTCATAATCTTTGAGTAACCCTAACCACTCTCTCTGTCTGA
Organism: Solanum chiquidenum; assembly: GCA_029582725.1. Classification (NCBI taxonomy): domain Eukaryota; kingdom Viridiplantae; phylum Streptophyta; class Magnoliopsida; order Solanales; family Solanaceae; genus Solanum; species Solanum chiquidenum. Next base: position 14,727 of record JAJOOS010008349.1, read on the forward strand.
GATTAAGCTCTTTCAGACTAAACACATACTGAAAACTCTTGTGATCGGTGAACACTTCCACATGAACACCATAAAGACAATGGCGTCAAATATTACAGCAACCAACTCTAGTCATAGGTTGGGTAATTCTTCTCATGAACTTTCATTTCTGCTGGTGACATTCTGTATGGCGGAAAAGATATCAGAAGAGTATCTGGAAGAAGATATATACCGAAGTCTATCTCTCTCTCAGGAGGGACTCCAGGAAGATCATCTGGAAAAACTTTTGGAAACTCTTTTACTACTGGGACAGACTGAATATGAGGTACCTCAACACTTGAGTCATTAACTCGGACTAAGTAATATACACACCCCTTAGAACTAACTTCCTTACCTTAAGGTACGAAATTAAACGACCCTTAGGCACTTCTGAACTTCTTTTCCACTCTAAGACAGGCTCACTAGGAATGTTAAACTTGACAACTCGAGTTCTACAATCTATTGATGCATAACAGGCATGAAGCTATTCCATACATAGAATGAAATCAAAATCTACCATGTCTAACTCGACTAAATCAGCCAAGGTGCTCTTGGGATTGATGGAAACAGGGCAACCACGATAGACTCTTTCTGCTAGAATAGGCTCCTCAACAGGTGTAGAAACACAGAAGGGTTCACAAAGTTTCTCCTGAAGAACATTAAAATTCAAAGCAACATAAGGAGTTACAAAAGATGAACTCGCCCCTGGGTCTAGCAAGACATAAATAGTAAAAGTCAAAGACTTGAATCATACCAGTGACAACATCTGGTGAATCCTCTTTCTTTTGGTGATTGTTGATAGCACACAAGCGGTTTGTTCCTTCGCCAGTACCATTTTCTTGCATGTTCTTTGAACACTCTTGCATGAAATGCCCGGTATGACCACACTTGAAATAACCAGTGGATCCCTCACGACAAATACCTGAGTGGTTCCTACCACACTTTACGCAGGCAGGAGGCTTACTACCCCTTTGTGCCATACTGCCATGAGAATAGGCAGGTTTAGCTCTGAATTTCTGACTATTGTACTCAATTTTTCTCTTAGGCGCAGGTGCATTCGCAGATGATGGAGTTGGTCCCTTCTGCTTCTGTTGGAGGGATGATCGATTGACATTACTCTTTTGCTGCCCTAACTGGTTCCCTGATGTCTTTGCCCTCTTATTTTTAAACTCTTCTCTACCCTTCAACTTATCCTCTTCAGCTTGTTGTACATGAATCATAAGCCTTGCTAGGTACATATCCCCTATCAACATAGCTTCCTTGCCTTCCTTGCTTGACTGACGAGACAACCTAGCAACAAATAAACTCATCCTGCTCCTCATGTCAACAGCCATCTCCGGAGCACAGCGGGAAAGTTGTTTGAACTTCATACTGTACTCATGAACACTCATAGACTCCGGATTAAGGGTGAGAACTTTCTTATCTTTGCCTCTCGCAACTCACGGGGAAAGAAACTCCCCATGAGAGCACTCTCAAACACAACCCAACTCACTACTGGTGCATCCTCAGCCCTATTCTTTTTCCATTGATCAAACCAGATTCTAGCGACACCCTTCATTTGGTATTCAACTAATTCCACCCTCTTCGCCTCAGCAATATGCATCACATCAAATACCCTTTTGAGCTCCTCAATGAAGTTCTCTAGATCTTCAGTGACACTTGAACCTGTGAAGCTTGGGGGGTTCATCCTTAGAAGCTCATAGATCCTTGTAGTATCAAGCACTTTCTACTGATTATCTCTCTGCCCAACTTGATAGGTTGCAACTTGACTTAACATCCGGAGAGCTTCACGGAATTCAGCATGGTTGACTTCTTCTTGGGGTTGAACTTCTAGTGCATTTGGTAACTCTTGTTCCTCAACACTCCTCCTAACTGGACGACCTCTGACTGATCTTCATGGAGGCATGATTCTATGAAAACACGCCCAATCACGAATTAGAAGGAAACTTTTTAGAGATCAAACTCTAACGCATGAAATGAGTATGAAAGAAGTGAGAATTTTCCTAAATATTGCAACCTCCTAAGAGTTGTCTGAGGTTATCCTGCTTGGAGAAATTTTGAGGAGCAAGGGGTACCTAATGCACCTAAAGTGCAACCACAAGGAGAAGTCACAAATACTGAGTTCAGGAAAGTGATTCGAATGTTAAGCCAAGCTGTGACTAACCAGGTTGGGCAACAAAGAGGAGCTAGACAAGAAATGACTGATACTTCGAGGATTCGAGAGTTATTGAGGACGAATCCTCCAAGTTTCACTGGTTCAATAACTACTGAGGGTCTGAAGAGTTTTATTGAGGAACTGAAAAAAGATTTGAGGTTATGCGTGTTGTCGATGCGGAACGAGTAGGGCTAGCTGCATATCAACTGAAGAATTTTGCTAGGACTTGGTTTGACTAGTGGAAGATGGGTAGAGTTGAGGGAGCACCACCTGCGAGTTGGGCTTGTTTTGAGGAGGCCTTCTTGGGGCGTTTCTTTCCCCGATAACTGAGAGAGGCTAAGGTACGAGAGTTTCTCACCCTTAAGTAGGATTCACTAAGTGTTCATGAGTACATCTTGAAGTTGACCCAAATTTCCCAATATGCTCCGGAGATGGTTGCGGATATGAGAAGCAGGATGAGTATTTTTGTTGCTGGGTTGTTCCGTCTGTCAAGCAAAGAGGGTAAGGCAGCCATGCTAATTGGGGACATGGATATATCAAGGTTGATGGTCTATGTGCAACAAGTTGACGAAGAGAAGCTGAGGGAAAGGGAGGAGTTTAGAAACAAGAAAACGAAGACAGGGAATTAGTCTGGGCAACAGAAGAGTAATGTGAACCGATCTTCATTTCAACAGAAGCAAGCGGGACCTGCTCCATCATCTGCTAGTGCACCTCCACCAAGGAACAAATGTGAGTACAATAGTGAGAATTCACAGCATTTCAAGGCTAGGCCTGCACAGTCTCAGAGTAGTCTGGCACAATGAGGTAACTAGGCTCCTTCATGTACTGAGTGTGGTAGGACTCACCAAGGTAAGTGTCGTGATGGCTCTACAGGTTGTTTCAAGTATGTACAAGAGTGTCACTTCTTGAAAGAGTTCCCTAAGAACCGGCAAGGTAATGGGAGTCAGGACAATAAAGCCCAATCTTCATCAGTTGCTCCACCAGACAGAGCTACACCTAGAGGAGCTACTTTCGGTACTAGCGGAGGAGCAAACCGCCTTTATGCGCTCACTAGTCATCAAAAGCAAGAGAATTCTCTAGATGTTGTCACTGGTATGATAAAAGTCTTTACTCTTGATGTTTATGCTTTGATAGACTCAGGAGCAAGTTTTTTCTTTTGTGACTCCTTATGTTGCAAATAATTTTGATGTTCTTTCTAAGAAACTTTGTGAACCCTTTTGTGTTTCTACACCTGTTAGGGAGTCTATTCTAGTTGAGCGAGTATATCGTGATTGGTGTCATTTCCATCAATCATAAGGACACCATGGTTGATTTAGTTGAGTTAGACATGGTAGATTTCGATGTCATTCTAGGTATGGACTGGATTCATACATGTTATGCCTCCATTGATTGTAGAACTTGAGTTGTTAGGTTTCAAATTCCTAATGAGCCAGTTATAGAGTGGAGTAGAAGTTCAGCAGTGTCTAAGGGTCATTTCATTTTGTACCGTAAGGCGAGAAAATTAGTATCCAAGGGTAGTGTCTATCACTTAGTCCGAGTTAATGACTCTAATGTTAAGATACCTCTTATTGAGTTAGTTCCAGTTGTGAGTGAGTTTCCAGAAGTCTTTCCAGATGATCTACTCGGAGTCCCTCTCGAGAGAGAAATAGACTTTGGCATAGATATTCTTCCGGATACTCTCCCTATATCTATACCGCCATATAGAATGACACCAGCCAAGTTGAAAGATCTCCTTGATAAGAGTTTTAATCGACCAAGTGTCTTACCTTCGGGCGCTTTGGTCTTATTTGTGAGGAAGAATGATGATTCCCTTACGATGTGTATAGATTACCGTCAATTGAACAAGGTTACTATCAATAATAAGTACCCTCTTTCGAGAATCGATGATCTTTTCGATCAACTTCAGGGTGCCACTTATTTCTCTAAGATAGACCTCAGATCATGCTATCATCAGTTGAAAGTAAGGGAATGTGACATTCCAAAGACAACATTCATGACTCGTTATGGTCATTATGAGTTTCAGGTCATGTCGTTCGGTCTAACTAATGCACCTGCAACGTTCATGGACCTTATGAATAGAGTATTCAAACCTTATTTATATATATTTTTTATCATGTTCATCGATGACATACTAATCTATTCGAGGAATGAGAAGATCATGCTAGCCATCTCAGAATAGTCCGCCAAACTCTAAAGGATAAGGAGTTGTATGGCTTGAGTCTGTGGCATTCCTAGGCCACATTGTTTTTGGTGATGGTATTAGAGTTGACACTTAGGAAGCTAAAGCGGTGTAGAATTGGCCTAGACCCACATCTCCAACTGATATTAAAAGTTTCTTGGGGTTGACGGGATATTATAGAAGGTTCGTCGAGGGATTTTCATCAATTTCATCTCCTTTGACTAAAGTTAACTCAGAAAATAGTGAAGTTTCAATGGTCTGAAGCTTGTGAGAAAAGCTTTCAAGAATTGAAAAAGAGGTTGACTGCTGCCTTGGTATTAACCTTACTGGAAGGTTCACAAGGCTTTGTTGTATATTGTGATGCGTCTAGAGTTTGTTTGGGTTGTGTGTTATTACAGAATGTCAAAGTTATAGCTTATGCCTCCAGAAAACTTAAGGTTCACGAGAGGAACTACCCAACCTATTATATAGAGTTGGCTGTTATAGTATTTGCATTGAAAATATGGTGTCATTATCTTTATGGTGTTCAGGTATACGTGTTCACTGTTCATAAGAGTCTCCAGTATGTGTTTAGTCAGAAAGAGCTTAATCTCTGACAAAGAAGGTGGTTACAATTACTTAAAGATTATGACATGAGTATTCTTTATCACCCAGGTACGGCTAATGTTGTTGCTGATGCCTTGAGTAGATTGTCTATGATTAGTACCGCCTATTTTGAGGAATATAAGAAAGAGTTAACGAAAAATGTGCATAGACTGACACGATTAGGAGTTCAACTAATGAATTCCACAAAAGGAGGAGTAGTGTGATGAATAGGGCTAAATCATCATTAGTGTCAAAAGTAAAAGATAAGCAAGACCAAGATCCCATTTTGCTTGAATTGAAGGAAAATGTTCACAAGCAAAAAGTAATGGCTTTTGAACAATGGGGAGATGGTGTATTGAAGTATCAAGGTAGGTTGTGTGTACCAAGGGTGGATGAACTTCAAGAAAGAATTATGGAGGAAGCTCATAACTCCAGATATTCTAACCATCCGGGTTCTACAAAGATGTACCGTGACTTGAGACAAGTTTATTGGTGGAGTAGTATGAAAAATGGCATTGCAGAGTTTGTTGCTAAGTATCAGAACTGCCAACAAGTTTAAGTAGAGCACCAAAGGCTCGATGGTATGGCTCAGAATATAGAACTTCCGGAATGGAAGTGAGAGATGATCAATATGGATTTCATCAAAGGTTTACCAAGGTCTCGCGGCAACATGATTCTATTTGGATGATTGTAGATCGAATGACTAAATCAACCCACTTTTTGCTAGTAAAGATTACCCATTCAGTCGAAGATTATGCTAAGTTGTACATTCAAGAGGTAGTGTGACTTCATGGAGTTCCGATCTCCATTATTTCAGATAGGGGTGAAGAATTTACTACACAATTCTGGAAATCTTTCCAGAAAGTCTTGGGTTCAAAGGTGAACTTAGGTACTGCCTTTCATTCTCAGACTAATGGGCAAGCAGAATGCATTATTCAGACCTTTGAGGATATGTTGAGGGCTTGTGTGATTGATTTCAAAGGAAATTTGGATGATCACCTACCTCTTATTGAATTTTCTTACAACAATAGTTATCACTCTAGTATCCAAATGGCTCCTTATGAAGCTCTTTATGGGAGAAGATGCAGATCTCCTATTAGATGGTTTGAAGTTGGTGAAGTTGGGTTGATACCAGACTTAGTCAATGAAGCTATGGAGAAGATGAAAGTCATTCAAGAGAGGTTGAAAATGGCACATAGTCGTCAGAAATCCTACACTGATGTTACGAGGAGGGAGTTAGAGTTTGAAGTAGATGATTGGGTATACTTGAAAGTTTCACCCATGAAGGGTGCTGTGAGATTTGGTAAGAAGGGGAGGCTTGGTCCCCGGTATATTGGTCCTTACAGAATATCCAAGAGGATTGGTAGTGTAGCTTATGAGTTAGAGCTATAACAAGAGTTAGCAGCGGTTCATCCGACATTTCATGTTTCCATGCTGAAAAAGTGCATGGGAGATCCTTCACTTATCATACCAACTGAATATATTGGTATCAAGAATAGCTTATCCTATGAGGAGATTCCGATTCAGATCCTAGATCGCCAAGTCCGCAAGTTGAGGACTAGGGAAGTAGCATCAGTCAAAGTCCTTTGGAGGAACCAGTTTGTTGAGGAAGCTACTTGGGAAGATAAGGAGGCTATGAAGAAGATATATCCATATCTCTTTGATCCCGGATAAATTCCAGACCAAGGTACTAATTCTCTTCTTAGTACTCTTTAATTTATGTACTGGATGTATTAGATTTGCTTGCTGGGTGTCTGAATTGAACTGAATGTTTGATGTTACGCCCTTAGCTTACTAAGAGTAATATCATTCAAGGACGAATTTTCCAAAGGGAAAGATATTGTAACATCTTTCTAATTGAAAAGAACCAGAAATAGCTATAATTAGAAAGAGTGTTTTTAGGAAAGAATGAAAAAATTGGAAATTTGGTTAAGTTATGTTCAGTTTGAGTTTTGGGTCAACTTTGAATAACCATAACTCCTAGGTCAAGATGACTTATGTGTGCTTCCATATACCGAAGGAAATCTCTTGGAATTATCTTTCCAACTCCGCTGAGTTTGTGCGATTCCGAGTTTGTATGAGTGAGATATGCCCATTTGAAGTCAGGCTGTTCAAATAATGAAAGTCTAATCCGAATTTCTGAAGGGTAGTTTGGTATTTTCCTTACCCAATTATTTTATTCCATTTTTGGGAGTTTAATTGGGGATATATATATATAAGAATTATATGAGTTTAGACAATTGGAAATTCACGCTGCAGCTTGGAGAAAAGAGAAAAGAGGAGAAAGCAGAAGAAAGTTCAAGATTCGTCAAGATCGTGCGTGTTTGGTGGTGGATTTCACCAAGGATTCAATCCCGCGAGGTATGTGAGATCACATAGTGTTGGGTTAGTTCACCCACGTGCCAATCATGATTCAATTTAGTGAAGTTGTATTGTTTTGAAAGCAAATCTTATGAGTTCTTTATGATAATTCGTTCGTAATCTTGTGGGATTTTGTTGTTGGAATTTCTTGAGTTTGATTCATGATTTTAGGTGTATTTTCGAGTAGAATCTTACATATATTGATGGTATAATTGATATTTGGTGAAAGAACCAAGTTGAAATAGGGGATTTAGAGTTGAAAAACGAAGGAGAAAAGTTGGAGGTTTTCTGGGTAGGGGCCTGGGCGCCGCCCCAGCCAGAGCACCCCAAAAAGGACTCTAAAATTTGTGCTCTGGGGCTCTGCGCCAGCCAGAGCGTCTTAACCCAGTCCATGAAATTCAAGGGCTGGCTCCCCGTGCCTCTCAGAGCGCCAAGAACGCCAGTTCTTCCACCTTTCCCCCTTCTTCGTACTAGTTCCTTAGCAACGTACCTATGTTTTCTAGTTGATTTCTATAGTCTAAGGTACGTCTAAACATCATGAAATCATCCATAAACATGAGATCATGAACCTTGAATCCATAATTCAATTCATGGAAAGTTAAGAGTCAAGTAAAATGGCTAAGAGTTAAGTTAAGAGAAGTTCATAGAGTTTTCAAAATGTCTTTTGCATACGTTTTAACTTTGTTTTAAGACTTAAGCTTTGAGTTTATTAAAGAGTAAGAGTAAAGTTAATTTCTTCTAATATTATACGGGAACTATGTATTCTCAAGAGTTAAAATGTTTTTCACATTTGAGCAAGAGAGGAAACACCAATTTCCAAGAGAGCTTCTAAGCTAAGTTTTGAGTAATTATCTCAAACCAAAGAAAGAGTTTTGTTTTTACAAACATATGAGCAGAGTATATTTTGGGAGTAGTATTGAGCACCGATATGGAGACGCGAGTCATATTAACTCAAGTCTCCATAAACCATGTAGCCATCATGGGTAGAAATGATCATACTTTTTAGATGATTCCTTAGTGTTTTTAGAATAGACTAGTGGATCCACTTAGTTAACGTGTTCTATATGACGACAAAGTATAGTACAGTTCTGGCAGCATGGGCAAGACAATGTATCATAACTTACGCTCATAGTGGTGGTTGTCGGTTAGAGAAACTCCCACAATATTATATTATTTTTATGTAATTGAGTTGTTATTGCATTACTTTAACATGTTGAGTTATCATGTATTGTTTTAACTGTTTTGTATAAATTTCACCCTTATTGTTGTTTTTACTTGCATTTGAGTTGAGTATTTATGAGTTGAGTAAAACCAAGGTAAGTGTTCCTTTCAGATTCCTTTCAAGCTTATGTTATGTTTAGTTTTCCCCTCACATACTCGTACATTCAATGTACTGATGTCAGTTGGCCTGCATAGTCTTATGATGCAGACACAAGTAATCAGGATCAACATCTAGTGCCTCGTTGATCCAATTGAGCACTCAGAGTCAATTGGTGAGCCTCCTTGCTTTCAGGAGGACACCTTTTACATTTCTTTTAGTATTTTTCAGTTGTTAGGGTGATCGGGGGTCTTGTCCCGACATCCCTCTTTGTTTTAGAGGCTTCATAGACGAGTAGTTATAGTTCTTTAGTCTTGTATTTCAGATGATTTGTTATGGGACTTGAGTACCCATTTTGGCTAGTTTGAATGTTCCCTTAAAGACATTTTAAGTTTAATTCGTAAGTTCATTATTTGAGACTATTTCTTATGTTTAAGTCTTTCTCTGAGTAAGTAAGCTAGGCCAAGGGTTCGCTTGGGGCCATTAATGGTTCTCGAGTGTCTGCCACGTCCAGGATGTAGGCTCGGGGCGTGACATTCATCCTCTAACAATATAATAAAGAGTTAAAGGATTAAAAACACACATAAACTATCTCATTTTATTGAGTTTCATACTCGAACTATTGAGAGTGTGAGTTCCTATCCGAACTATCACCCAACGGTTAGGGAAACACACTAGACGTCGACTAGACCAAATGTTTTTCTAGAAATGTATCTAGGTGCATCTGTCAAAAAATCTTCATCCATTTGACATATGTAACGACTCTATTTACTGACACATTAAATTTTTTAAAAATATTTATAATTGACTTCTTTAAAACCCCTAACTCTCCACATTCACGCAAGTGATATCGATGTCATTAAACAAAACAACATAATTTTATTTATATAATTAATAATTAAAATAGTACTAGCGACAAAAAAGTAAGCATGCCAATATAAAAAGTTAAAAGGGTGGGAAATTAAAGGAATATGAGGGCTATTAAAAGAAAAAAAACATTCTTTTTGTGTGTGATGTAAGAGGTATACCAATGGCATATCCTTATAAGATTCTAAACTTTCCAACCCACCCCTAAGATTCTAAGCTTGCCAACCCACCCCTCTAACTTTTACTCTTTTTTCCTACTTCCATTTTTGTTCTTCCTTTACCCAAAGTGATCACATTCTCCCTAATTAAGTCACCTTCATTTTCCCTACATAAACATCACTTCCATACTTATAAGTTAATCAAACCCTCTAAGGGTAGTTTTCTTGATTTATTGTAATTTTCATTCGATGGAGGAAGAGAAAGAACTACTGAGTAAACAGAAAAGACTGAGAGCGTCAGATGAAGATCATAACACAAAAGATGTTTTGGTGATGGTATTTGATGGGAACTATTATCATTCATGAAGATATTAATCTTGATTAGTCCCATGGTGCAAGGTAATTAAGGGCAACTTCTATATCCTTTGGCATTTGAGTCTCTTGATGGACTCTATATAGGAATTAAATTTATAGTTAAAAAGACTAGCATTTTATGCTAATTATCTTGTCCTTTACTTATTAGTTCTTATTTTAGTATTTTTCTTGGGTTTGTAAGCTACTAATAATTAATGAGTGTTTTGATGTATTAGGCCAAATATGGCCAGATTAATAATGGTTTAGTGATGTATTAATGCCTGAGTGTGTTCTTGTTATATGGGTTTAAGTTATATATACATTGCAAAAAAAATTTACTCTATATGTCAAGTCATTTTTACTAGTTATAGTATGTAACTTGTTTTATTTTCAAGATTAGGAATCTTGTGTTTTTAATAGGTTTACCTATATATTTCCTTTAGATAAACCTAATACTGGATACACTATTCTTTATATATTTTGATGGTATAAATATCTTAAACTCTTGAGCTTGTTTGGTTCGGAGTATGTCATTATCCTATGTTTGCTATCTCAACCTCTTTAAATGGGTTAAATAACACTAAAATCTTGAATATCAGAATAAGTAATTTTAGGATTAGTTATTTTGCGATTTTATCTCATCCAAATATGAGATAAGTTCAACCTAAAATTAATCTCGAGATTAGAACCTTATCTTTCGTACCGAACAAGTCAGTCATATATATATATATATATATATATGAAGTTTGTAGTACATTTTGATTTGAGATGACTTATGAGTGTTTGATGGTTGGCTGCCTTCTAAACATTAGTTGAATTGTTGTGCCATGTATAGAGAGGACAAATATATAATTGTTTGAAAATGAAAGGATTGATGATATATGCACTTATTCCTTTCTCTCCTTATGACTATTTTGATATACTTAATTCCTTCCATCATGATCAAATATATATATAAGGAGGAGTAAGGACCTATCTTTTACTTTTAGGTGATATTCGATATTTATATTGGGTTCGATTAAATCCAGCATAAGAAAATTCCATTTTGGAGGTAAGGCTTTCCCTATACTATAACGAAGGTGGTTTCATTGTTGACCAGAATCTCAAATTCAAAACCTCTAAGCAATGATAAATATGGAATTCACCATCGCACCATAATCACTATTAGAAAATAAGGAATTAGCTCGGATAAAATTTCGTAGCAAAACAGTTGACTAAAATCTCTTTGCTTATTGGATTCAACTATGGATTAGTGACAGATTATAAGAAAATTCAATCAACTAGGAGTTTTTTCTTGTGACGAATTAACTATGAATTATCGATAATTTCCAAAGCTAATTCCATTTTTTTTGTATTGATCTTTTGTGATGCAATCACCAATTTTTATTGGACTATTTAACACTCTTTAATACACATATAAGATTATACTAACTCATCAGAATAGTTGCACATGGGGCAGAGCCAGGTAGATCAAGGGGTTCTGTCACACTGCAAGCCTACACCCTGGGTGTGACTGACACTCGAGAACCATTGATGGCCCCAAGCGAACCCTTGGTCTGACTTACTACTCAGTGAAAGAATTACTCATGATAACATACTTTTAAAGTAAACTGAACTACTCAATAGATAACTTAGAATCTATTAAATAACACTCAACTTAGCCAAAATGGAAACTCTAGATTCAACATAAGCCAATAACAAGTTAGTCACAAATGAACTAACTAACTGTCTATGAAGCCTCTAAAACTATGAGGGATGTCGAGACAAGATCCGTGATCATCCTAACAATTGAAAACTACTAAAGAAAATAAAGGGATCCTCTGAAAAATAAGGAGGCTCACCACAAGACTCTCGATGCTCAACTGGATCAACGAAGAGCTGGATGCTGATCTTGGTTACCTCTATCTGCATCATAATAAGATGCAGGCCAACTGGCATCAGTACATTGAATGTACAAGCATGCGAGGGGAATTCTAAAAAAAGACATAAGCTTGAAAGGAATGTGAAAGAACATACATGAGCTCAACTCAACTTAACTAACTCATTTCAATATAAAGCAATAATATGAATGCGATATAAAGAAAATCTGTTAAAACATGGATAACAACTCTGTGTATTTAGAAATACAATAATAACTCTGTATGTATGGAAAGATACAAATGAACTCTGGATGTATATAAAAATACAATTTACTCAATGTATATAAGAATACAAAATACTGCTGTGAGAGTTTCTCTAACCGACAACCATCACTTTAGAGCTATGTGATGATATAACGTTTTGCCTCACGCTGCTAGGGCCATCCTATACCTTGACAAAGGCATAGGACCTAACTCACTAAGTGGATCCACTAGTCTATGCTAAAAAAACACTAAGGAATCATCTAAAAGGTATGACCCTTTTCTACCCTTGATGGCTACAATGGCTTATGGGGGCTTGAAGTTGTTTGAACTCTCCCCCACATCGGTGCTCAATACTACTCCCAAAATATACTAGCTCTTTATATTTAAAAACATAACTTCTTTCTGTGGTTTGAGATAATTGCTCAAAACTTAGATCATAGGCTCTTTTGCTTAATTGTGAAAACATTTACTCTTTACTGAAAAACTAGCTCAAAGGCTCATTTGGAAATCAAAGTTTCATTTCTTGTTTAAATGTGAAAATATTTACTCTATGGGAATACATAGTCCCGATATACTCTTTTGAAGAAATGACTTCAATCTATACTCTTTACTCAACTCAAAACTTAAGTCTTAAAAGAAAGTTAAAACATTTATAAAAGACTTTTGGAAGACTCTATGAACTTCTCTTGACTTGGCTCTTAACTTTCCTTGAATTTGAATTTATGGATTCAAAGATTGCGATTTGTGATAGGAAAGATCTCATGATGTTTAGGAGTATTTTTAAATAGTTAAACATGAGAAATGGTCAAGAAATCACTGTTTAGAAGAAAGTCCACGACGCGGAGATTCATTTAATTATTTGGTCGGGAAATCAATTTTGAGGTAGAACAGTCTATGACCATTCCACGACGCGAGTCGCAGACCTTGTGCACAGATTCACCCAACTTTTTCCCTTCTTCGTTTTTCATCCCCGATTCACTTAAATTCGATTCTTTTTCTCAAATTCTCTTTAGATTTAGATACCCAGTATATGTACACAAGAATCTAACTCAACAACTTTAATAATCGACACTATAATCTCAAGAAACTCCTCAATCTCATCCCAATTCAAGCACGAAAGTAAATTCAAGGACACACATCCAGAACAGTCAAACTTTCAACTAACTTTTTGGATGAATTCATGCTGAATTTAACATGTTTGGTGTGAACCCAATGTTTTGTGAACTCACATACCTTGTAGGATCAAATCCTTGACGAAAACCACAATCAATTCCTCACGAAGATGGCGAATCTTGACTTTCCTCTTCTCTTTTCTCTTGAGTTCTTCTCTCTAGAACCCTAGCGTGAATTTCCAATTGTGCAAACTGAACCAATTCAGTTTTGACCATAATTAATTCACTAAAAATGAGTTAAATCAACTGGGTATGGAAAATACCAAAATACCCTTTTAAAATTTGGTTTTGACTTTCCTTATCTAGACAGCCCAACTTCGAATAAATATATCTCACTTATACGAACTCAAAATCGCGCAAACTCGATGGCGTTGGAAAGATAATTCAAATATATTTCCTACGGTATCTTGTATCATCGATAAATCATCCTGATCTAGGAGTTATGATTGTTTGAAGTTGACCCAAAACTCATACTTGACTTAACTTGGTCAAACTTTCCAAATTTGATTATTTCCATAAATATGGCTTCTTTCTAATTCTAGTTCTTTCCAAAAATGAGGTTACAATATCTACTCCTTGGGAACATTCATCCTCAAGTGATATTACTCTTAGTAGCCCAAGGGTGTAACTTCTAACATTCAGCTCATAAACCCAACAAGTAAATCTAACACATTCAGTATATCAATTAAAGAGTACTAAGAAGAAAATTAGTACGTTGATCTAGAATTTATATGGGCTCAAAGAGATGTGGATATATCTTATTTATATCCTCCTCAGCTTCCCAAGTAGCTTCCTTAACAAACTAATTTCTCCACAACATTTTGACTGATGCTACTTCTTTAGTCCTCAACTTGCGAACTTGGCGATCTAGAATCTGAACAGGAATCTCCCCATAAGATAAGTAATCCTTGATACCAATATATTCGGTTGGTATTAATAGTGAAGGGTGGACCATGCACTTTTTCAACATGCAGACGTGGAATACTGAATGAACCGCTGCTAACTCTAGGGGTAGCTCTAAATCATAGGCTACTTTGCCAATCCTCTTGGATATTCTGTAAGGACCAATATACCGGGGACTAAGTTTCCCCTTCTTACCAAATCTCATAACACCCTTCATGGGTGAAACTTTCAAGTAAACCCAATCATTTACTTCAAATTGTAAGTCTCTTCCCTAAACATATGTGTAGGATTTCTAACGACATTGCGTTGTTTTCAACCTCAATCTTAAGTTTCTCCATAGCTTGATGAACTAAGTCTGGTCCTATCAACCTAGCTTCACCAACTTCAAACCATCCAATAGGAATCTGCATCTTTTCCCATAAAAAGCCTCATACGAAGCCATTTGGATGCTAGAGTGGTAACTGTTGTTATAAGCAAACTCTATGAGAGGTAGTTGATCGTCCCTATTACCTTTGAAATCAATCACTCAAGCTCTCAGTATATCTTATAAAGTTTGAATGGTGCGCTCTGCTTGACATCAGTCTGAGGATGAAAAGCAGTACTCAAGTTCACTTTTGAACCCAAGCCTTTTTGGAATAACTTCCAAAACTGTGCAATAAATGTGCACCTCTGCCTGAAATAAGCAAAACAGGAACTCCATGAAGTCTTACTACCTCTTGAATATATAACCTGGTTTAATCCTCTGCTGAATGGGTAGTCTTTACCGGTAAAAAGTGGGCTAATTGAGTTATTCGATCTATAATTACCCAAATGTAACCATGTTGCCTGTGAGATCGCGACAAACTAGTAATGAAGTCCATATTGATGATCTCCCACTTCCATTCCAGAATCTCTATATTTTGAGTCATACCATCGGGCTTTTGGTGCTCTACTTTAACTTGTTGGTGATTCGGACACTTAGCAACAAACTTTGTAATACCCTTCTTCATACAACTCCACCAATAGACTTATCTTAGGTCATGGTACATATTTGTGGAACCTGGATGGATAGAATATCTGGAGCATGCGAGGGGAATTTTAACACAAGACATAAGCTTGAAAGGAACTGAAGAACATACCTGGGCTCAACTCAACTCAACTTAACTCATTTCAATATAAAGCAATAATGTAAATGCAATATAAATAAAAGCTTTGAAAACATGGATAAAACCTTTGTGTATTTAGAAATACAATAATTACTCTATATGTATGCAAAGATACAAATGAACTCTAGATGTATATAAAAATACAGTTTACTCAATGTATATAAGAATATAAAATACTACTGTGGGAGTTTCTCTAACTGACAACATTCACTTTAGAGCTATGTGATGATACAATGTTTTGCCTCACGCTGCCAGGGCCATCCTATACCTTGCCAAGGGCATAGAACCTAAATCATTTAGTGGAACCACTAAGTTATGCTAAAAAGCACTAAAGGTATCATCTAAAAAGTATGACCCTTTTCTACCCACGATGGCTACATGGTTTATGGGGGCTGGGAGTTGTCTAAATTCTCTCCTATATCGGTGTTCAATACTACTCCCAAAATATACTAGTTTTATATGTTTGAAAAGATAACTTCTTTCTGTGGTTTGAGATAATTTGCAACACCCCATATCCGAAAACAAACTGAATTGTAGCATTTCAGAAGCAACAGGTACCACCTACGGATCGTAGGGCTACCCACGATCCGTGCTGGTGGTCCGTGGATGGTCAATGCAGCCCTCTCCTAGAAGCCTCAAAAGAAAACGGCTAAGTGCTGACCCACGACCAGAGGTACGTTCCGTTGGGTAGGCCACAGTTCGTGGTTTTGGTCCATGGATCAAGTCCCCAGGAATCCTGCCTCAGCCACGACTCACGGTTCACCAGCACGGACCGTCAGTCCATCGAAGGTCCATCGGTTCCGTCTGCCGGTGGCCTCAATAGTAGTTAAGTCGAGGGTCTTTTGGTCTTTTCCTATTTTGTTCGACCCCTAAACTGCGTCGTTTAGACCCTGAATTATGAAGTTTTAGTCAGTTTAAGCCTAGAAACATAACTAGAATTACCTAAGTCATATCATTTATCAAAACTTAGAAAAATTAGAGCATAAGCGGAGAAGAGAGGTCAAGGACCGTAGTTTAAGAACGCAGCAAGGTTCGATCAGTTCCATCCCCAAAATTGAAAAATTTCTCTGTGGAATTCACCAGGTATGCGGGATTTCACTAGCGGGTTTCTTTCGCCTATTAGGTCCCTAGAATTTAGTTAGATTCTTGATTCCCTTATTATGACTAGACCTAGGGTTTCTAGAACTCTAGCAGATTATCATGAATTAGTTATGTATATGTTCCAAATTATATTATCATGTTATTACTTTGTTTTTTGCATGAATTTCAGAACCCTAGCTATGTAGTTCTTTGGTTCTTGAATTACACATGCTAGGCCAAATATTTTTGTTATTTTAGATATACATGCCTCAGTTTTTGAATGTGTCATTATCAGTTATTAATGTGCATTCTCAGTTTGCATGTCAGTTTTGCGCTATCCAGTATATTACAAAAAATCAGTTATAATGTTTTAATCACTTAATCCATTGGGAGTAGCATAATACCGAGTTGGACTACGGCTCACCGTACCCCAATAATCCCAGAACTACGAGCCACGTAGGTTGTAAGTCCCCTCTGTGGGCATTATTTCACTGATCACACCAGCATGTCTCCATATCTTTGGCCGTGTATATTGGGTCCTCTCGATGGGGCATATACATCAGACTCCACATTTAGCTCATGTGGCTTTATTATCGGTTATTCGTAGCTCTTACAGTCCAGTCAGACTCCATTGCATTGACCACATTTCAGTACAGTCAAGATTCAGTTTCAGCATGTTATAAGTTGGTCATTGCATTTAGTTAGCTCAGTATTCAGTATCTATATTATGTTCATATTATGCTCTTGCTTTATTTCTTGTTCAGTTATATGTTTATTTCAGCTTTACTCTATCCCTAAGTACCTTTCAAGTACTGGCGCATACTTTGTGCTACATCTTCTCGTGATGTAGGTTTAGGTCCTCAGTAGTCAGATCACACATAGATCGACTCCTGATCTTTAGTTCAACAGCATTAGTGGTGAGTCCTCATTCTTCAAGGACAGTTGACTTGTTTATCTTTCTCATTTTAGTCTTTAGTTTTCAGTTTGCTAGATTTAGTTGGGGCATGTCCCAGCACTTCTAGTCAGTTTAGAGGCTTATTTCAGATATAGTTAGATTCAACTTAGTATTTGGGTTTGGCATTTCTTTTGTATTAAACTCTCAGATTTTATATATTCAGTTGTTAGTATATGAGTATTCCCCATCATTTCAGATTTACTTATGATTAGCTTCCAGATCAGTTATTATTATTCTTAGTATGCTCATGTCATGCCATCAGGGTGAGCTTGGGGTCACTTGTGATCCTAGGTCCCGTGTTCGCATCTCGAGGGTAGCTCGGGGCGTGACAAACTTGGTATCAGATCATTAGGTTTAAGTGTCTTAGGATGTCTGAAAAGGTGCACTAGGTAGAGTCTTTTTCATGGGTGTGTAGTGTGCACCACATCTAATAAGAGGGAGGCTACAAAGTGTTTTAGGAAAAACTTCACTTGCCTTGTTACTCTTTTCGTGTGTGAGGTATGAACTAATTCCTCATTCTGACTCCTCGTTTTGTGTTTCAGATCATGCCTACTCGTAGAGCTAAAGCGAGGAATGTGAATTCCATGAACGCAAACGCAGCTCCTCAAGTTCCAAATAAAAAAGTTTCAAATGTAGAATTCAGAAACGCCATTCAAATGTTGGCTTAGAGTGTGGCCAACCAGAACAATCAGCGAGTTCCAGTTCAAGCAAATGCTAATGTTGGGTTAGCTGCAACTAGAGTTAGAGTTTTGGATTTTATTAGATGAATCCGCCAGAGTTCTTAGGATCACAAGTTGGAGAAGATCTGCAAAACTTCATTGATGAGGTCAAGAAGATCTTTGAAGTGATGCAGGTAACTAGAAATGATCGGGTTGAGTTGGCATCCTACCAGCTTAAGGATGTAGCTCATATATGGTATACTTAGTGGTAGGAGAATAGAGGTACAAATGCAACTCCTATCACGTGGGATTGCTTTAGTGAGACTTTTCTGGACAAGATTTTCCCAAGAGAGTTGAGAGAGGCAAAAGCTCAGGAGTTCATGAATTTGAGGCAGGGGTCTATGACAGTCCAACAATATGGACTCAAGTTCACCCAACTCTCCAGGTATGCTCCTCGCATGGTTGCTGACTCTAGGGCTCAGATGAATAAGTCTTTATGGAGTGTCATACTTGGTGAAAACAGAGTGTAGGAATGCCATGTTACTTGAAAATATGAACATCTCTAGGCTCATGAGTCATGCTCAACAGGTTGAGGGTGATAAGCTTAGGGTACAGGCCAAGTAAAATAAGAAGGCTAGGACAGGGAACTATGAGTATTCTCAACTGAAATTTTCAGCCCCAGCTCATTCATCATCTAGCATTCCATCCTCCAAGTTTAGACAAGATCAGAAAGGTAGGACATAAGGTTCTAAGTCTCATGGAAGTGTTTTAGGCACCAGAACCTACCCAACTTGCCCAAAGTGTGGTAAGAACCATCCGGGCGAGTGCCTTGCAGGGAAAGAAGGATGCTTGGGGTGTGGTCAATATGGTCACAGGTTGAAAGATTGTCCCTCTATACAGGGTCAAGAAGGTAACAATGGTAGAGCTCAGTCCACAACTTCAGCGGCACCAACAGGTCACCCGACTCAGCAGGGTAACTCATCTGGTACAGGTGGCGGTAAGCGCCAAAATAGGTTGTATTCTCTCGAAGCCTGCTAGGATCAAGAAGATTCTCCTGATGTTGTTACTGGTACGTTACGAGTCTTTGATCTTGATATTTATACATTGTTAGATTCGGGGGCGACTCTTTCCTTTGTTACTCCTTATATAGCAGCTAAATTCAGTGTTAGTCCAGAAACTCTCTCAGAACCCTTCTCAGCCTCTACTCCAATCGCTGACCCAGTCATAGCTAGACGGGTATACATAAATTGTCCTGTCACAGTCTCTCAGAAAGTCACCTCAGCAGATCTTGTAGAGTTAGAAATGGAAGATTTCGATATCATTCTAGGCATGAATTGGTTACATTCCTGTTATGCCTCAGTCAATTGTAGAACTAGGATTGTTCATTTTTAGTTTCCAGATGAACCAATCTTAGAATGGAAAAGTAGTATCTTAGCGTCTATGGGTCAATTCATTTCTTACCTTAAGGCCATAACGATGATTTCTAAGGGGTATATTTATCATCTAGTGTGGGTTAAGGATTCAAGCTCCAAAACCCCAACTCTTAGAGTCAGTTCCAGTAGTCAATGAGTTCCCAGAAGTGTTCCCAGAAGATATTCTCAGAGTTCCTCCCAAAAGGGAAATCGACTTTGGAATTGATCTCCTTCCAGGTACCTACCCTATTTTTATTCCTCCCTACATAATGGCTCCAACTTAGCTTAAAGAATTGAAAAAGCAGCTGAAAGACCTTCTAGATAAGGGCTTCATCAGACCTAGTATTTCACCATAGGGTGCACCAGTGTTCATAAAGAAGAAAGATGGATCTCTTAGAAGGTGTATCGATTATAGGCAGTTGAATAAAGTTACAATCAAGAATAAGTATCCCATCCCCAGGATTGATGACTTGTTTGACCAACTTCAAGGTGCTAATCATATCTCAAAGATAGAGCTCAAATCCGATTATCATCAGCTTAGAGCCAGAGATAGTGACATTCCGAAGACAACCTTCAAAACTCAGTATGGTCATTATGAATTTGTAGTTATGTCATTTTGACTCTTCAATGCTCCTGTAGCTTTCATGGACTTGATGAATAGAGTGTTCAATCAGTATTTGGACTTGTTCGTTATCGTCTTTATTGATGATATCCTCATTTAGTCTAGGAATGAGGAAGAACATGCAAACCATTTGAGATTTGTTCTGCAAACTCTCAAGGATCGCTAGTTATTCGCTAAGTTTAGAAAATGTGAGTTTTGGTTGCAGTTTGTTTCTTGCCTCGGGCATATTGTGTCTAGTGAAGGGATCCGAGTGGATTCTTAGAAGATGGAAGCAGTGAAATAATGGCCCAGACCTACCTCTCCTACAGATATCATAAGTTTTCTGAGTCTAGGGGGTTATTACAGAAGGTTCATGGAATGATTTTCATCCATAGCCTCTCCATTGACTAAGTTGACTCAGAAAAAGGTCAAGTATCAGTGGTAAGATGATTGTGAGAAAAACTTCGCAGAACTGAAAACTAGGTTGACTACAACTTGTGAGAAAAACTTCGCAGAACTGAAAACTAGGTTGACTACAACTCCTATTTTGACTCTACCAGAGGGTTCAGATGGTTATGTTATCTACTGTGATGCATCCAGAGTCGGCCTAGGTTGTGTGTTGATACATCGAGGTAAGGTTATAACTTATGCTTATAGACAGCTTAAGATGCATGAGAAGAACTATCCAATTCATGACCTCGAGCTAGCAGCAGTGGTGTTTGCACTTAAGATTTGGAGACATTACTTGTATGGTGTTCACATTGATGTGTTCATAGACCATAAGAGCCTTTAGTATGTCTTCACCTAGAAAGAGTTGAATCTTCGCCAGAGGATATGACTTGAGTTCCTCAAGGATTATGATATGAGTGTGCATTACCATCCTGGTAAAGCCAATGTAGTAGCAGATGCTCTTAGCAGACTATCTATGAGTAGTGTAGCACATGTTGAAGAAGAAAGAAAGGAACTAGCAAAGGATGTTCACAAACTTGCACGCTTAGGAGTTCGTCTTATGAGCATATCATATGGTGGTGTAACAGTTCAGAATGGGTCAGAATCTTCTTTGGTAGTGGAAGTTAAGGAAAAGCAAGAGAGTGATCCGATATTGCTTGAGGTAAAGGGTGCAATCCACCAGCAGAGAGTTGAGGTTTTCTCCCAAGGGGGAGATGGTGTGCTTCGCTATAAGGGTCGATTATGTGTTCCTAAGGTGGGTGAATTGAGACAAAAGATTCTTGCAGAAACCCATAACTCTAGATATTCTATACATCCAGGCGCCACTAAGATGTACCGTGATCTACGGGAAGTCTATTGGTGGAATGGTATGAAAAGGGATATAGCAAATTTTGTGGCTAAGTGCCCTAATTGCCAGTAAGTCAAGGTAGAACATCAGAAACCAGAAGGTATGACTCAAGAAATTGACATTCCTACTTGTAAGTGGGAAGTTACCAACATGGACTTCATCACAGGTTTACCTAGTACTCGCAGACAACATGACTCCATTTGGGTGATTGTTGACAGAGTTACTAAGTCTTCGCGCTTTTTAGCGGTTAAGACTACAAATTCGACAGAGGAATACACCAAGCTTTACATTAATGAGATAGTTAGGTTACATGGGGTTCCTTTGTCTATCATCTCAAATACAGGTCCTCAGATAACCTCTCATTTCTGGAAGTCATTTCAAAAAGGTCTTGGTACTCAAATTAATCTTAGCACAACCTTTCATCCGCAGACGGATGGGCAGGCAGAGCGTACCATTCAGACCTTAGAGGACATGTTGAGAGATTGTGTGATCGATTCAAGGGTAGTTGGGGTGATTACCTTCCTCTTATAGAGTTTGCCTACAATAATAGTTACCATTCCAACATTCAGATGGCCCCTTATGAGGCATTGTATGGGCGTAGATGTAGATCTCCAGTTGGTTGGTTTGAAGTAGGTGAAGCAGCCTTGATAGGACCAGATTCAGTTTATGAAGCTATGGAGAAAGTGCAACTCATTAGAGATAGACTTAAGACAGCCTAGAGTCGCCACAACTCATATGCAGATGTAAGGAGAAGGGAACTAGAATTCCAAGTCGATGATTAGGTTTTCCTGAAAGTGCCGCCTATGAAAGAGGTGATGAGAATTGGCAAGAAAGGGAAGCTCAGTCCTAGTTATGTAGGCCCTTACAAGATCTTGAAAAGGGTTGATAAAGTGGCTTATGAGCTAGAGTTGCCAACAGAACTAGCATCAGTGCATCCAGTTTTTCACATTTCACTGTTGAAGAAGTGTGTGGGTGATCCAGCATCTATTGTGCCTTTGGAAAGTGTGGATGTGAAGGATAGTCTCACTTATGAAGAGGTACCAGTTGAAATCCTTGATCGTCTGGTTCGAATATTGAGAAACAAAGAAGTCGCTTCAATCAAGGTTTTGTGGAGGAGTCAGTACATAGAGGGAGCTACTTGGGAAGCACAAGCAACCATGAAGGCCAAGTATCCTCAACTCTTTCCTTCCGACTCCACTCCAGATTGAGGTAATAGTTCCTCTTCAGTTTTTCAGTCATTCATGCAAAAATTTAGTATTAGTATCATGTTCCTTCATCCATACTTGCATTTTCAGCTTATTTGGATGTTCTTGGAACTTAGTTCAGTCAGGAATTAGTTTCAGTACTTTCGTGGTAGGGATTGCAACTCTTTACCTCTATTTTAAGCAAGTTAGTATTCATACGAGGATGAATATTTCCAAGAGGAAAATAATGTAACACCCCGTATCCGAAAACAAATTGAATTGCAGAATTTTAGGAGCTACAGGTGCCACCTACGACCACCACCTATGGACCATAGGGCGACCCACGATTTGTGCTGGTGGTCTGTGGATGGTCACTGCTGCCCTCTCCCAGAAGCCTCAAAAGAAAATGGCTAAGTGTTGACCCACGGCTAGACCTACAGTCCATAGGCTAGGCCACGGTTTGTGGTATTGGTCTATGGATTAGGTCCCCATGAATTCAGTCTCAGCCACGACTGACGGTTCACCAACACGGACCGTCAGTCCATCGAGGGTCTGTCGGTGTCGTTCGTCGGTGGCCCCGACAGCAGTCAAGTCGGGGGTCTTTTGGTTTTTTCCTATTTCGTTTGCCCCTAAAATATGTCGTTTAGAACTTAAATTATGAGGTTTTAGTCTGTTTAAGACTAGAAACATAACTAGAACTTACCTAAGTCAAATCATTCATCAAAACTTAGAAAAATTAGAGCGTAAGAGGAGAAAAGAGGTCAGGAACCCTAGTTTAAGAACGCAAAAAGGTTTCATCAGTTCATGCCTAAACATCGAAAGATTTCTCTGTGGAATTCATCACCAGGTATGTAGGATTTCACTAGTGGGTTCCTTTCGCCCATTAGGTCCCTAGAATTCAGTCAGATTCTTGATTCCCTTATTATGACTAGACCTAGGGTTTCTAGAACCTCAGTAGATTATCATGGATTAGTTATGTATATGTTCTAAATCATATTATCATGTTATTACTTCGTTTCTTGCATGAATTTCAGAACCGTAGCTATGTAGTTATTTAGTTATTGAATTACACGTGCTAGGCCAGATATTTTTGTTGTTTCAGATATACATGCCTCAGTTTTTGAATGTGTCATTATCAGTTATTAATGTGCATTCTCAGTTTGCATGTCAGTTTTGAGCTATCAAGTATATTACAGAAACTCCGTCATAATGTTTTAATCACTTAATCCATTGGGAGTAGCATAATATCGAGTTGGACTAGGGTTCAGTGTACCCGAATAGTCCCAAAACTACGAGCCACGTAGGTTGTAAGTCCCCTCTGTGGGCATCATTTTAGTGATCACGCCAACATGCCTCCACACCTTTGGCCGGGTATATTGGGTCCTCTCGATGGGGCGTATACATCGGACTCCACATTTAGCTCATGTAGTTTTATTATCGGTTATTCGTAGCTCCTACAGTTCAGTCAGACTACATTGCATTGACCACATTTCAGTACAGTCAATATTCAGTTTCAGCATGTTATAAATTGGTCATTGCATTTAGTTAGCTCAATATTCAGTATCTATATTACATTCATATTATGCTCTTGCTTTATTATTTGTTTAGTTATATGTTTATTTCATCTTTACTCTATCCCTCATGTTCAATACCTTTCAAGTACTGACACATACTCTGTGCTACATCTTCTCATGATGTAGGTTCAGGTCCTCACCATCCAGATCACGCATAGATCAGTTCCCGATCTTCAGTTCAGCAGCATCAGTGGTGAGTCCTCATTCTTCAAGGAGAGTTGACATGTTTATCTTTCTCATTTTAGTCTTTAGTTTTCAGTTTTGCTAGATTTAGCTGGGGGCATGTCCCAGCAATTCTAGTCAGTTTAGAGGCTTATTTCAGACATAGTTAGATTCAGCTTAGTATTTGGGTTTGATATTTCTTTTGTATTAAACTCTCAGATTTTATATATTCAGTTGTTAGTATATGGGTATTCCATATCATTTTAGATTTACTTATGATTAACTTCCGCATCAGTTATCATTATTCTTAGTATGCTCATGTCATGCCAGCAGGGTTAGCTTGGGGTCACTTGTGATCTAGGTCCCATGTTCGTGTCTCGGGGGTAGCTCGGGGTGTGACATAATTGCTCAAAACTTAGCTCAAATGCTCTCTTGGAAATCAAAGTTTCCTCTTTTGCTTAATTGTGAAAGCATTTACTCTTTATTGAAAAACTAGCTCAAAAGCTCTTTTGGAAATCAAAGTTTCTTTTCTTGTTGAAATGTTAAAATATTTACTCTTTGGGAATACATAGTCCCGATATACTCCTTTGATAAAATGACTTCAATCTTTACTCTTTACTCAACTCAAAACTTAAGTCTTAAATCAAAGTTAAAACATATGTAAAAGACTTTTGAAAGACTATGAACTTGTCTTGACTTGGCTCTTAACTTTCTTAGAATTTGAATTTATGGATTCAAGGATTGTGATTTGTGATAGGAAAGATCGCATGATGATTAGGAGTGTTTATACATAGCTAAACATGAGAAATGATCTTGAAATCACTATCAGGAAGAAAGTACGCGACACGGAGATGAATTTAATTATTTGGTTGCAAAATAATTTTTGAGGCATAACGGTCCGTAACTGCTCCGCGACCCGAAGAAAAATTCTGTGAAATGGGAAGGCAGGTCCGCGATGTGGACTGGGTTGCCAGATTCACCCTACTTTTTCTTTCTTCGTTTTCCAACCCCAAATCGCCTAAATTAGACTATTTTTCTCATATTATCTTTAGATTTAGATACTCAGTATATGTAAAAAAGAATCTAACTCAACAACTCTAATAATCGACACTATAATCTCAAAAAACTCCTCAATCTTATCCCAATTCAAGAACGAAAGTAAATTCAAGAACACACATCAAGAACATTCAAACTTTCAACTTTTTAGGACGAATTCACACTGAATTAAACATGTTTGGCACATGGGTTAATGAACCCAACGTTGTGTGAACTCACATACCTTGTAGGATCAAATCCTTGATGAAATCCGCAATCAATTCCTCACGAAGATGACGAATCTTGACTTTCCTCTTCTCTTTTCTCTTGAGTTCTTCTCTCTAGAACCCTAACGTGAATTTCCAATTGTGCAAACTGAACCAATTCAGTTTTGACCGAAATTAATTCACTAAACACCAGTTAAATCAATTGGGAATGGAAAAGACCAAAATACCCTTTTAAAATCCGGTTTTGACTATCTGGACAACCCAACTTCAAATGAGCATATCTCCCTCATACAAACTCGAAATCGCGCAAACTCGGTGGAGTTGGAAAGATAATTCAAAGATCTTTCCTACAGTGTCTTATATCACACCTAACTCATCTTGAGGTAGGAGTTATAGTCATTTGAAGTTGACCCAAAACTCATACTTAACTTAACCTGTTCCAACTTTCCAAATTTGATTATTTCCAGAAATATGGCATCTTTTTAATTCTAGTTCTTTCCAAAAGCAAGGTGTTACAATATCTCCCACTCGAGAACATTCGTCCTCGAATGAGATTACTCTTAGTAGGCTAAGGGTGTAACATCTAACATTCAACTCATACACCCAACAAGTAAATCTAACTAATTCAGTATATCAATTAAAGAGTACAAAAAAGAAAATTAGTACCTTGATCTTGAATTTATCTGGGCTCAAAGAGATGTGGATATCGCTTCTTCATATCCTCCTCAGCTTCCCAAGTAGCTTCCTCAACAAACTGATTTCTCCACAGCACTTTGACTGATGCTACTTCTTTAGTCCTCAACTTGCAAACTTGGCTATTTAGAATCTGAATAGAAATCTCCTCATAAAATAAGCTATCCTTGATACCAATATCTTCGGTTGGTATTATTAGTAAAGGGTCGCCCATGAACTTTTTCAACATGCAAACGTGGAATACTGAATGAACCGCTGCTAACTCTAGGGGTAGCTCTAAATCATAGGCTACTTTGCCAATCCATTTGGGTATTCTGTAAGGACCAATATACCGGGGACTAAGTTTCCCCTTCTTGCCAAATCTCATAACACCCTTCATGGGTGAAACTTTCAAGTAAACCAAATCACCTACTTCAAACTCTAAGTCCCTTCTCCTAACATCTGTGTAGGATTTCTGACGACTTTGCTTTGTTTTCAACCTCTCTTGGATAATCTTAACTTTCTCCATAGCTTGGTGAACTAAGTCTGGTCCTATCAACCCAACTTCACCAACTTCAAACCATCCAATAAGATATCTGCATCTTCTCTCATAAAGAGCCTCATACAGAGCCATTTTGATGATAGAGTGGTAACTATTGTTATAAGCAAACTCTATGAGAGGCAGGTGATCATCCCAGTTACTTTTGAAATCAATCTTGCAAGCTCTCATAATATCTTATAAAGTTTTAATGGTGTGCTCTGCTTCACCATCAGTCTGAATATGAAAAGCAGTACTCAAGTTCACCTTTGAACCCAAGTCTTTCTGGAATGACTTCCAAACTGTGCAGTAAATTTTTGCCCCTCTGTCTGAATTAATGGAAACTGGAACTACTTGAAGTCTTACTACCTTCTGAATATATAACCTGGCATAATCCTCTACTGAATGGGTAGTTTTTACTGGTAAAAAGTGGGCTTATTTAGTCATTCGATCTACAATCACCTAAATTGAATCATGTTGGTTGCGAGCCGTGGTAAACTTGTGATAAAATCCATATTGATCATCTCCCACTTCCATTCCAGAAGTTCTATATTATGAGCCATACCACCAGGCTTCTGGTGCTCTACTTTAACTTGTTGTCAATTCGGACACTTAGCAACAAACTCTGCAATGCCCTTCTTCATACTACTTTACCAATGGACTTCTCTCTAGTCACGATACATCTTTGTGGAACTCGGATGGATAGAATATCTAGAGTTATAAGCTTCTTTCATAATCATTTCTTGAATTTCATCCACCCTTGGAACACACAACCTACCTTGATACCTCAATACACCATCTCCCCCGTTTTTAAAAGCCATTACTTTTTGCTTATGAACATTTGCCTTTAATTCAAGAAAAATAGGATTGTGGTCTTGTTTCTCTTTAACTACAGACACTAATTATGATTCAGCCTCATTCATCACCACTACTCCTTCTTTTGTGGAATCCATTAGTTGAACTCCTAATCGTGCAAGTCTATGCACATCCTTTGCTAACTCTTTCTTATATTCCACAAAATGGGCGGTACTACCCATAGACATTCTATTCAAGGCATCAACAACAACATTTGGGCTCAACTCAACTCAACTAACTCATTTCAATATAAGGCAATAATATGAATGCGATATAAATAAAAGCTTTTAAAACATGGATAACAACTATGTGCATTTAGAAAGACAATGCTAACTCTGTATGTATGTAAAGATACAAATGAACACTGGATGTATATAAAAATACAATTTACTCAATGTATATAAGAATACAAAATATTGTTGGGGGAGTTTCTCTAACTGACAACCATCACTTTAGAGCTATGTGATGAAACAACATTTTGCCTCAAGCTACCAAGGCCGTCCTATACCTTGACAAGGGCATAGACCCTAACTCACTAAGTGGATCCACTATTCTATCCTAAAAAGACTAAGGAATCATCTAAAAATTATGACCCTTTTCTACCCATGATGGCTACATGGTTTATGGGGGCTGGGAGTTGTCTCAACTCTCCCCCATATCGGTGCTCAATACTACTCCCAATTTGCCTAAATTTTATTTTTTTCTCAAATTCTCTTTAGATTCAGATACCCAGTATATGTACACAAGAATCTAACTCAACAACTCTAATAATCGACACTATAATCTCAAGAAACTCCTCAATCTCATCCTAATTCAAGAACGAAAGTAAATTCAAGAACACACATCAAGAATATTCAAACTTTCAACTTTTTAGGACGAATTCACGCTGAATTAAACATTTTTGGTGTGTGGGTGAATGAACCCAACATTGTGTGAACTCACATACCTTGTAGGATCAAATCCTTGATGAAATCCGCAATCAATTCCTCACGAAGATGATGAATCTTGACTTTCCTCTTCTCTTCTCTCTTGAGTTCTTCTCTCTAGAACCCTAGCATGAATTTCCAATTGTGCAAACTGAACCAATTCAATTTTGACCCTAATTAATTCACTAAAAATGA
Source organism: Solanum chiquidenum (assembly GCA_029582725.1). Taxonomy (NCBI): domain Eukaryota; kingdom Viridiplantae; phylum Streptophyta; class Magnoliopsida; order Solanales; family Solanaceae; genus Solanum; species Solanum chiquidenum. The sequence continues at coordinate 43,437 of JAJOOS010008349.1, forward strand.
GTTAAATCATTTGGGTATGGAAAAGACCAAAATACCCTTTTAAAATCCGGTTTTGACTTTCCTTATCTAGACATCCCAACTTCAAATGAGCATATCTCCCTCATACGAACTCAAAATCACACAAACTCGGCGGCATTGGAAAGATAATTCAAAGGTCGTTCCTAAGGTATCTTGTACCACACCTAACTCATCCTGACTTAGGAGTTATGGTCATTTGAAGTTGACACAAAACTCATACTTAACTTAACTTGGTCAAACTTTCCAAATTTGATTATTTCCAGAAATATGGCTTTTTTCTAATTCTAGTTCTTTCCAAAATTGAGGTGTTACAAGTTCATTTCCAGAAATATGGCTCCATACCTACTAGGGATAGAGCTCCTATTGAGAAAGCTCTAGAAATGTAAACCCTCATGCACATCATGAAGAGGTAGAGGAGAATATCGAGGTTGAGAATGTGGAGGATATTGGACAAGAGGAAGAGGTGCAAGCTGAGGCTACAGGCATTCCCCCTCAAGACCCAGTGTTAGCTCAACAAATTATGTCGTTCTTGAAAGGATTGGTTGGTCCTGGAGTGCTTACCTTTGTTCAATTGGATCAGGCTCCCGCCCATCCCCCTATTGCTAACACTGCCCCCAAGGTGGGTGGAACTGTACGTACCGATGCCTTTTTTTGTCCGTTTTTGTGTCATGTTATGACCGGTAATGAGCATGAAATGTTGACTAAGTTTTTGAAGCTAAATCCTCCTGTTTTTCTTGGTTCTGAGAGTGACGATGCCTATGAGTTTATTCTAGATTGTTATGAGAGGCTACATAAGTTGGGAATTGTCCATCAGCATGGGGTAGAATTTGTGCCTTTTCAACTTTAGGGCCAGGCTAAGCAGTGGTGGAGAGCTTACGTGGAATGTAGATCTTCAACTTTACCCCACACTCACTCGGACACAGTTTTATGCTCTGTTTCTGGAAAAGTATGTGCCCCGGACTTTGAGAGATCGTAAGAAGGATGAGTTCATGGCTTTGGAGTAAGGTGGTATGATTGTGGCCGCTTATGAGGCTAAGTTTCATGTTTTGTCTAGATATGTTACGCAATTGGTGACTACTGAGGGAGAGAGGGTCCATATGTTTGTTAAGTTACAGATATTATATGTGCACATGACTTTTGCAGAAAAAGGTTTTAATGAGCTGACAGATTTTGTAAAGAAAGTGGAAGGGGTGAGGCGAGACGGTTAGGCTAATGCATTGGCCAAGAAAGGCAAGAACTTAAGAAACTTTCAGGGGTCCTACTCTAGAGGTTCAGGTAGGCCAACACTTGCAGTTCGGCCAATCCAGTCCGCTATACCCGCTTCTACAAGTAATTATTCGAAAACTCCACCTTAGAATTTGATTTAGGATAGCCAGGGAGCCGCACCTTTGGCAAGCAGCAGGCCATTTTTTTGTATCACTTGTTATAACTGTGGAGAACCTAGGCCTAGGAGGAGAGATTGTCCCCACCCGCGAATGTTGGATTCCATACAGTATTAGTCTAGGGCAGTGGTACCCATATGGAATGGTAATAATGGTCAAGGACGTCCATAAGGTGGGCGAGGAGGTAATCAGCGAGGCCGTGGATGTCGAGGAAATGGTAATGCAGGAAGAGGTGCAGCGCAGCCAGGCAGAGAAGTTGCCCGTCAAGATGACAAGGCCCAGTGTTATGCCTTTTCGGGCAAGATCTAGGCAGAGACGTCTGATGCGATGATCACAGGTACTATTCTTGTCTGTGACCGGATGGCTAATGTGTTATTTGATCTGGTTTCTACTTATTCTTATGTGTAAGTGTGTTTTGCCTCAGAATTTGATATGATGTGTGATATAATTATGCCCCCATCCATGTTTCTACCCTAGTTGGAGAGTCTATCATAGTCACCCACGTCTATCGTGCTTGTCCTATCTTGTTTATGGTTTTCAGACTTGGGCTGATTTGGTAATTTTGGATATGACTGACTTTGATATAATCTTAGGCATGACTTGGTTGTCCCCCTATTATGTTGTGTTAAATTGTAATACTAAGTTTGTGACTCTAGAGATCCCTGGAAGGGAAAAATTAGATTAGGAAGGGGTGTACAAGCCTAAGCTAACTAAGATCATATCCTCTATTAGGGCTAGGAATGTCACGAACCGAGCCTACACCCTGGACGTGGTTGGCACTCAAGAACCATTGTTTGTCCCCAAGCGAACCCTCATCCCGACGAACTACAAACGGAAGACTAACTCAAGCATACAAAGCTTAAACCGAATAAAATCCATATCTCAAATACAAAGCTTTAACTTAAACGAAAAACTCTGAATATAAATAAATTATTCAACTCACCATGAAATAGGCAACTTAGGTCTTTAAAACATTTAACAAAATAAATGAACATGCTTTTGAAACTCTACTGTCTATCTTTGAAGCCTCTAAATGACAAAGATGAAGTTGGGACAAGACCCACAACATCCTAACAACTGATATAACTGAAAGTAAAAGTGAAACCCTCCGGAAGTAAGGAGGCTCATCGTAGCTAACTCAAACTCCATATGGTATCAACGAAGCTCTTATTGATGAAACTGAATACCTGTATCTGTATCATGAAATGATGCAGGCCAAATGGCTCAGTATGTGGAATATACGAGCATGTAAGGGGGATTCTAAAGCATAACATAAGCTTGAACTTGATAAAAAGAAAACATACTTACCTCCTCTCAACTCACTCATGCTAAACTCAAATCAAGAATAAGAAACATAGATCAGCTCAATGATAAGATATTCAACTCAGTGAAATAAGGCTAAACTCAATAATAAGATACTCGACTCTTGGTACTCAACTTTGGATACTCAACTCTAGATAGTCAACTCAATATAAAGCAACAACACATATGCAATATATGGAAAGCTTTTAAAACATAAAACAACTCAGTGTATTGAAGAATACAATAACAACTCAATAAAATATAATATAACTCTGTGGGAGTTTCTCTAACCGACAACCATCACTATGAGCTATGTGATGATACAATGTCTCGCCCACGCTACCAGAACTGTCCTATAATTTGCCAGGATATAGAACACTTCAACTAAGTGGATCCACTAGTCTATGCTAAAAATCATTAAGGAATCATCTAAAAAGTATGACCCTTTCTACCCACGTTGGCTACATGGTTTATGGAAACTTGAGTTATCTGAACTCATCCCTATATCGGTGCTCAATATACTCCCAAAATATACTAGCTCATATTGGTGTAAACACCCGATGCGGGTAAGTTTTTTCCTTCAACAAAATATATATGAACTAAACGCGCCAAAATTTATAACTAAAAAGAGTGACACAGTGAAGGACAACACTAATTTTAACCCACTAAATTTTAACTATCATTGTCATGTCACGTTTAACATTTTTACTACATCGAGTCCTTTCTAAAATTTGTTGTGATTTTTTCTATTTCCACTTTGTAATGTTGAACTTTTTCTGAATTAATTTCATTTCAATATATTATCTTTGAAATTATTATTTTTCTTCAAAAACAGTTTTGGAAACTTGGTCAAGCACAAATAGAACTCTAATATATTAACAAAAAAAATAACTAAATTGATTAGTCAAACACAAATTGTTGATATACAAAAATACTTTGATAAAAAGTAATTTTCATACAAACAAATTTTAGAAATATAGTCAATTACGCAACTAGTTTTATTATTTTAGCTTTTAAACATATATATTAGTAGTATCCAATTATTATTTTATACTGTATTCTTCGTAAATACTATAAAATTTTACACATAATTTATGCAAATATTATTGATGAAAAAAACAAAAAAAAACAATCAAATGTTATGTTAATTAATTGTTAATTCTCATCCAATTTCAAGACAATTTCCCATATATTTCTCGTGATATGTGTAT